>JAKOGI010001577.1:22500-212140 GCA_029747015.1 Carnegiea gigantea | reverse complement strand
ATATGTATATATATATAGACATATACATATACATATACATGTATACATACATTATATATATATATATATATATATATATATATATATATATATATGTGTGTGTGTGTGTGTGTGTGTGTGTGTGTGTGTGTGTTCTTATATACACACATATATATATTTGTATGTATGTGTACGTAAATGTATGTATGTATCTATCTGTGTGTATACGCATGTGTGCGTGTGCGTCTCTATGTTTGTGTGTTTGTTTGTATGTATGTATGTATAAGTGTATACGTACATATGTGTATATATATGTGTTTGTGTACACATATATATGTGTGTATGTGTATGTGTATGTATGTATATATGTATGTATTTGTCAATGTTTATACATATATATATGTATATATATTTATATAGGTATACATATGTGTGTGTGTGTGTGTGTGTGTGTGTGTGTGTGTGTGTGTGTGTGTGTATATATATAGTGTGTATCTATGTGTATGTGTGCATGTGTGTGTGTGTGTATATATATAGGCACGCACCTACACACACACATGTGTATATATATATATATATATATATATATTATATATATATATATATATATATATATATATATGTGTGTATATATATATGTATATGTATATATATGTATATACATTTATATTTCTATATTTGTGTATATATATATATGTACATATATATATATACACACATATATATAAATACATATATATATATTTATATATATATATATAGAGAGAGAGAGAGACACACACACACACACAACACACACGCACATACATGCGCATGTACAAACATGCATGCACACACACGCGCGTGCACACACACGCCCACACACACACCCACCCACATACATATATATGTATATATAAAGCAGCCACAAACCACGCACAAACCAATCTATATGCTCCCATTTTTAACAACGGGCAGGGTGGGGGATGGTACCAAATTTCAGACAACAAGCCCAGGATCCGAGCGCGTCCATGTAAGCCACGCGCAAAGTACAACATACGCATGTCCCCGCGTCGAACCTGGGTGGAGAGCGTGCGAAATGTAGCAACTGCCATCTGGCCTAGTGCTCTTTGGTACACACACCCATATATATGTAAACACACTCACACGAGCTGCAGCGTGGCGCGCGCACACACATTTGTATGTATATGTGTGTATGTGTCCGCATGCGCGCAGATATATATATATATATATATATATATATATATATATATATATATATATATATATATATATATATATATATATATATATATATATATGTATATTCAAATAAAATAAACCCTTTAAAATTTTGACAAGTGTCATTCCCACAAAATTTTTGATAATAGTTTCTCTGTCCAAAAAGAAGTTTCATAACATTAATTGCAATTCCGAACATTTGTTTTTCAAATAAAAAAATACAATGTTTAGAAATGATTAGATGTTATATTATATTACTTTGGGTCAAAAAGTTATATTGTATTACTAATACTACTTCGAGTATTTCCAAAACAATGTGTTATGTTATAACATTGTAATTTTATGCAAATAGACAAGTGAGGAAAATTAAAGTTTGTTTCAGCTTAAATGTTTAGGATGCAAAAATCTATTAATTTTATTAACATTGCTCAATGAGTTTGAAAGAACCCCATTCAAAATTTGGTGATGGTTAAAGTTTTATTATACATGTGCACATTGGGGTCTTTTTTTAGTTTAAAATGTGAATCCTATACTCGTTTTTATGCTCGATTAATTGTTTAATAATCGGTAAATATTTTATTTTTTTTGTAATATATTTAGATGACTAGTTTAAAAAGACAGGTACCACTAAAAACACAATTCTTCACACATATTATTATTTTAATATGTGAAAACTTACTATATTTTTTTCATTTTTAACGTACTAGAGTTCAAGTATTAACAATCTTTTGGTCATAAGCATATTTTTCCTTTAACGTGCAAATTTTTATTGTGGTATTTTTACTATGAAACTCCAAATAATTACTATAATTAAAAAAAACTTAAGATATTTCTCATACATCGCATGAGTTCTTAATACTAGTTTATTACGTGATCCTAAGACTATACTCCCGGCGGTCACGAAGCAGCGCCCCCCATGTTTTTCTATTTTTGGATTACCCAAAACCTCCCCAATTAGTGCAGACATATGCCGGAAGCCGGGAATCACTGATCTTGGGTCCAACTAAACAAACAATGGTGTAAGATTTATGCTTTGCCTGTTTGGATATACAGCCAACGTGTGTATGACTAAATTAAATAGACAACAATTCTAAAAGAAGAAAGATAATATACATGCTTATTAACAGCTAACAAATTTGCCAAGAAAGCGGCAAGGTTTATATATTGGGACCCTTGGAACGGATGCATGACATCAATAGATAACAAAGATTATAACTACGTATATAAGATCCATAGAATTATCAAAATTATTGTATAGTTTTAGTCCTTGAAAGGCTAGAGTTCGCAAGTTATTTGACATGAACAAACCTGTAAATATTGACATGGGGACGGTACAAGATTATATATATATATATATATATATATATATATAATATATATATATATATCTATATATATATATATATATATATATATTATATATATATAATACTATATATATATATATATATATATATATAAAAGGCTTTTCAGATAGGATGAGCTGCTCCGTGAGATAAGTAGGATGAGCACATAGTGGTATTGTTAGTATCTTATCCAGAATCGATTATCAAATGGACTACTAATTATCACTGAAACTAAAACTATTGATCGCTAATTATTGTTATAAGCAAATACATGCAGCATTATTGTTGGTGAAAGTAAAGCTCAAATACATCAATAATAAAGCTCTTATAACTATAATTGAGAGTGTTGTTTGTGATCAAAGAATGTGCCTATGATGATCGCCATAGATAGATCACTTGATCATCAAGAATAATCTGACGATCACCAAAATTAAAACTATTGATCATTGAAACTAAACCTATTGATCACCAAATATATTTATCATATGTCATGTTTATAATATATGTTTTTATGAATGATAGTAGCCAGCGATAAAATAGGTTTTCTTTAGCGATTATGAAAACTATATATGTTTGGTAATCGTGTCTATCATCGACATATATGAGAGAGGATAGATAAGTGAACTACAGGAGTTTTACTCTTAATGCAACTAACATATAAAAAGATAAGAGACAAAGATATAATGGTGGCGTGATAAAGACAAAGACATGATGGTCGAGAGTTATAATAGAAATGATTTGTCTTCGAATTTTGCTTTAAAAATAATAATCCAATGACTAACTTGTCATTATAACTCGATACAAGCTAGGGTGACAATCTAAAAGTTAATACACCATAAGTCATTTTGGGCCCAAGATTTGGGAGAGATGGGAACCCTGTTAATCACATCCCTCAACCCCCTAAAAAAGTCAAAAAAGCTCAAAGTTTTTTTGTTTTGGTCAGCAATACTCAAAGTTTTTCTCGTTTCAATAGCTCTTAATTTTGTAGAAGTCTAAGATTTGACCTGTATTTCATCTTCCAAGCATCTTCTTAGAACACCCAAAAAAGAAAAAAAAAAAAAAAAGCGTTATCATATTCCTAATCTTTTATGATTAAGGAAAAACATTTCTGAACTTATTTGTCTAGTGAATTAGTTCAACAATAAAATTATTTTTAATATTGTTATCAAATATTGTATTTGATCCTAGGTATATTAATTTTTGTGTCTCCTTCATCACAAAAATAATTTATCAAAAATTCTAGCTAGATTTGATCAATGGATCAGTGACTTGTCCTATCTGACATGCAAAAATGAGAGTCATGATTGGTTTTATTTACATTGTACTTGCTTTGACCTTCAAATTGAGCGTACCTAATCTTATAAGGTCAGGCAGAAACTTTAACCCTTTGACCCAATCAGCTGACTTTCACAATAAAAAAAGATCTTAAAATTCAAAATCAAAACAAAAAGGCTTAAGGTTTCGTTTGTTTTGGGCCTTCTGATATTTTGCCTTTTCTCAACATCTCAACCTCCTTTTCTAAATCTCACTAACTTTCAACCCCCACCTCTCACTCTCTCTCTCCCTCTGCTGTAAGAGCAGTTCTTTAGTGAAGTAATTGTTATATTTAATAAATTATGCATTGGAATTGTTATAATGATCATAATATTTGCCATTGGAACATGTTGTTGTGGATTTGCCTTTCATTAGTAGGATTTTTCATGTTGAACTTTATGAGAAATATTAAATTTAGTGAAAAATCTCATTTTCTATGCAGGGAGGGTTTGAAGGTTGGGTGCCACCTGATAACCCGAGGGTACCCATAGGGCCAAGGTGAGGGCCAGTGGGTTGACCCGCATTAGTGTAGGGTAGGATTAGGGACAATAAAACCCTGCCTATTGACCCTTCAGACCCAACCCTTATCCTACCAAATGTTCGCAAAATTCAGGTTTGAGACAAATTAAAGTTGGATAAATCGAACAATGTGTAAAGTTTGGATGACATATTAATAACCATGCCTATTCTTTGGATCAGACATAGGGGTGTAGGTGAGTCAAGTCAACCGATGAAACCTGGAGAGCTGGCTCACTTTTTGGCTAGTCGTGCCTTCCTAGTGGTGTGACCAAGTAGAGCCAAGCTCGAACCTTATGAATCTGGGCTTGTGAGCTTGTCAAGCGTAAACAAATTGAGCTAATGAGCCCAGCAAAGCTTCCACAAGTTTTCTCAATAAATAAATATTGGGGATTAAATAATTAATCTTTTTGTGCAAACGTAATTACTTTGATTAAGAACTACCATTTAGGGCTACATTGTTATATTAATATAGTGTAATTTGAGATATTCACCTATACCTCCCTCGAGCTTTTTAAATTCAAATTTTAACCTCTCACCTTCTGGCGTTATTTTTTTTACCCAAATTGAGGTAACTATTATTAATTACAAGCAAACAAAAAGGGCAAAACCTGCCATCAGATATGTTGTTGGACATTTTTGCGCTTAATTACAACATAGATGAACACTTCATTTAAGGGCAGAGAGAAAGTGTTGGCGCCTGTATGTTAAATCATCATGGCAATTTTCAGCCTTCACCCTTCCTTCATCTCATCTACTTGTGTCATTACCTTCAAATATGACCATCGTAGAACCACCTAAGGTTTGATATTTCAAAAAGTGCAAGGCAACTGAAGAGGGAGTAACTCTTTGAGAAATATTTCAAGTGTAGGACTTAAAAACCAACATTCTACTTCCACAATTGTTGAATAACTTCAAGCGTCAATTGGCCAAGAACGTAAGAAGTTCTGATGAACAATTAGAGACATAAAGCTAAAAATTTCAGCTTCCCTATATAGTTTTCAACTTTTAAAGTGATTTGAAGATTAAAAGTAAAAAAATGAGCCATGTTTTAAATTTAAGCATTTTAGGTCAAAATTTCAAAAATTTTAAAAAAAATTATAGTCATGATACTGATGTGCTTGTGAAATAGGAAAGTTTGAGTAATACCCCTATGTTTTGTTTTGTGTTGTGCTTTGTTATTGTAGATGGACTCAGAATTTGTTGTATTTCTAAAGTACAAGGGATGGAGACTTAAAGTTGGCTAAAGATTTTGACCAATACGGAATGATTAAGTTGGTTAAGACCTTCTGAATTTCTTGGTAAATCCATTATAGAGGGTGCTCTAAGGTGCTTTGAGATAACTGCTTATCGCCCTAATAACCCTAGGCAGGGAATCCTGCTTGCTACTAAGGATGACTTCACAAATATAATAGTTTCATTCCATGGGAAGAAAGCGATTTAGTTTGTCATTGTTGAAAGGAAAGCTCCGACTAAGATCAAGCAGATTGTGGAGACATTTAATAGAGCAACAGTTGTGGTTCATGAAAACATTAAATAGCAAAATAAAGCATAGTTAGAACTGTACTCATATGGAGAATCCTGAACTCAAGCCCAGTTTGACACACATCCAAGACCCTAAAGCAAATCATGTTGTTCAAGTAGGTTTTCATGATGACATGTTTAGGCTAATATCATTGCGTCTATTGATGAGCCAATGCTAAAGATGCAATCAGGTGTAACTTCTACTCAAATTAGTGGTTGTTACATTGGGCATGGAAGAAGTGGATCCCACAATGCCACTAAAGTTATCTTACAAATGGATAATGATACAAAAAGTAGTATCTATTGGCGCCAATCTCCTAAAAACAGTGAACCACAGCTCCCTACCCCAAGAATTGACAAATGCAAAGGGGATAATGATCTACTAACCACCAAAAACAAGAAGACAACATGTTCAACCAAAAGGTATTATGACTCAATAATATGAACAAAGTGAACAAACTAATTCTGATTTAGAGGATAGTGATTGGAATGAACCAGTTGATGAGGTTGACTTTGGGAGTGATGGGACAAAACAAAGAGTGATGTCTCTATTGTCTCTGATTATGATGTTGAAGCTCGTGTCCTACATGTGGATGAAATTTTTGAAGATGATGGGATTGATCGAAGTAACAGAATGTATGAGAGTGGTAGTTGGTGCCTGGCAGAGAGTGATGGTTCAATTGATACTAGTAGTGGGATATATCTGAAGACAAAAAAGCATTTTCTTGATGGCTGACATAGACTAATGGTTCATCTTGACTTATCTCGAACAGAGGAAAAACAAATATTCTCCAAACAAAGCATTCTTCCATGTGGATACAGTGATAAGTTTTTCTTTTATTTAATAAAAAGACTACCATAGTTTTTACATGATGTTACTATAGTTGTAGCTTATAATAAGTTAATTGGAAAAATAGAGGCACCATGGTCATGATTCACTTACAACATCAAGGGAAAAGTATAAGTTGCTCAAGCCAGCCGTGGATGCAGTGCTTGAAACCAATTATCCTTGGCTGGAATTGCAGGATGTAGATTTGTAGGATTTTCTGCAACAGTGTACCCTGCATTTTATTTTTTAATTATAATCAGTTCAATAAACTTATAATTTATTAAAAATATTAGCAGGTGTTCTTCATAGTCCTTGAGGAAGAACAGTACTATCTACTATGCTTCAACCTAAAGGATAATGGATTTGGTCTGCTAGACAATAGTGATGTAGGAACAATGCAAAAGTACTGTATTACACTAGAGAAGATTGTAAGTTTTAACAAAATTTGAGATGACTGAATATTGTTTATATTCATCCTAGCCATTGCTTAAATTAATAATTAGGTATTTGTGTCAAATATAGTATTGCTTTTAAACATTATGAATATTGCTTATATCGTAGTGCATGTAATGCTTTTTAGGAATCCCGATTATTGCTTACACTTGTAGAAAAAAACTTTTGCAAAATATTTGAAGGAAAAGAATGATCCTAGAAGTGAAATGGTTAAACAAATGAATATCAATAGATTGCTACTGCTATGGAGGGACAGCACCAACAAAAATGATTGTGGTGTTTCCACTATGTGACATAAGGAAACGTATATGGAAGATGACCCAAATTTTAATAGTGGTTTTGGAAGTAAAAAAAATGATGTAAGTTTGACAAAATAATATGCTTTCTAAATTATTTGATCTTTGAAAATTTCAGCACCAACAAATGACAAATTTTACGAAAATCTTTATTTTCAGCTTGCAAAAATAAAACTACTCAGGACAAGGTATTGCTACAAAATACTCATGTCCAACAGTAATGAAAATAAGGAGCAGATACAAGAAGCTGCAAAAACTTTCCAAAAGGAAAACCAAGTTGCATAGTGGACTTCCATTGATTTGGATCTTTTGGTTAGTTTTGGTTAGTATTTTGAGATATCTAAGCAGATGAAGGTAGTGTTTGGTTGGGAAAAAAATAATTTTCTCAGAAAATAATTTTCCAATTTTCCGTTGTTTGCTACAATAAAAGATAAAAACTATTTTCCAAGGAAAATAATTTTCCCCTCAGTAAAGGAAAATGATTTCCTTTTTGAGAAGATAGGAAGTTGATTTTCTTCCTTCAACTCTTTGACGATATGGCCAGCTAAAATTTAGGTACAAAATTCGATTTTAGCAGTTTGGATTAAAACTTGACTATTCAATAGGAAATATTAAAATAAATTCAAATCTAAACTTTGACCTCCATTTTCTTTCATTTTGTCGACATTTATCTTCGCCGTGACAATTTAATCGACGAAAACAATTTAGTTGATTCGCCACTAAAATAATTTCAATAGTTTGGATCAAAACTTGATCATCGAATAAAAAATATTAAATTAGGCTCAAATTCAGATTTTGAGCTCGATATTGCTTGATTTTGTCAACATTTTTTTCTACAATGACTAGTTCAATTGATATTTTTCGCCACTTAAAGAATGTAGCCAATATTTTTCACAACTAGAATAATTTTAACTGTTTTGGATGATCATCAGATAGAAAAGATTAAAACAGGCTCAAATTCAAAATGTGAGACCGAAATTCTTTCATTTGATCAATATTTTTCTCTAGCATGATAATTTAATCTATATTTTTGCCATGTAAACAATTCAAGTTGATTTTTTTTATCACTAAAATAATTTCAACTGTTTAAATCAGAACTTGATTATTCGAGAGGAAGTAATTTTAAAAACTCGAATATAAATTTTAAGCTCAAAGTTCCTTCATTTGGTCAATATTTATCTTGGCTACAACCATCCAGTCGATATTTTTTGCTGTTTAAACAATTTAGTTGATGTTTTCCTTTTTTCCCATAGAAAATGATTTACTTTGTACCAAAGGACGAAAAACATGACATGAAAATCAATTTTCCTTGAAAAAATATTTTCCAAAAAAAATGATTTTTTGGAAAACCAATTTCTTTCCAACCAAATACTACCTAAATGTGTGTAGTACTTATGATTACTAAATTTGAAAAATTTAAAACTGAATATGTTTTGTACTTTTGGTGACACAATACATTGCAGAATTGTTTGTTTCAAAAAATATTTAATGCGTTTAGTACTTGTAGTCATCAAGATTTTTACAGTATCTATTTCTAAAAGTTACAGGTATGACATACAGGGGTGATTAACCCAAATCAATAGCATGTTACATGATGTTTGATAAGCATTTATCCAAAGAAAACAATATGTAAAGTAAGAACATTCTCTATTGTGAATGTTTCCTCTATACATAAACAAGCCATTCAGGATCATATAAGCATTTCATATTGAAGAAGAGTGGCAAGTTAAAATGGTAGAATATTCTACAAAGGATATTTGAATAATCTAACATACTTCCTCATGATTGCGAGAAGTAGGCAGAAAAGAGAGGTTCAAAAAGTGTCTCAAAAGAGGCAACAAAAAACATATGGTACATTTATATTACATCTCATAGTCTTTGAAATTACAAAACTACGTCACAAAAGATTGAAACCTATTATCAAATTCTAGTACTTTTCCTTTGGCATTGTTCGATAAGTGACTAGAAGTATGTGCTTGTCCTTTTTATCTAACAGATGATCCAGCACCAACACAAACATTCTCAATTTGATGACTCTAGTAGAAAAAAGATACAAAAATATATTAATTCATGCTATAAGCATCTACCATACAAATAATGTAAGTATTGTATAATCTAGTAGATAAGCACACATATATTACCTGAGACTTATCAATACAAGAAACTTTAGCAATTGAACTATTCAGAAAAGATGTGAAACTCCATAAGTCCAAATCTAAGTCCAAATCCAAATCTACTAACCCAAAAATCCTACCACCAGGTGGGATAGGGGAGTCTAATGTTGCATCTTAACCTCTGAATTACAAAATTATAGAGAGACTGGTTCCTAATTGACCCTAGATTTAAAAACTTTAGACTACCTATTACTCCATAGAAATAGAGTAGAGGAAGTTTAGAGATGCATTTTACTTTAGTCTATACAATTCAAGCTGAAAAAAATAATCCAAACTGACCTTTTTTAGCCATCCAGATTTTGGGAAAAAGAATGAACACAAAAATATTATAAAACTCTGTAATTGAAAGTACAAAAAAAGAGGTTTTAATAAGCAATTGAGAATCTATGTCAAGCTATTCAAGAAGCCAATGTTGATGATGCATAATGTGTTATATGTATTGAAGCTGAAAAGTCTAAGTTGGTTGGTAAAATGGGGAGAACATTAAAAGAAAGTTTTAAAACGTATAAGGATTATGTTGTGTAAGTTGGGTTTAAGGCAAAGTGTGAGTTGGTTGGAAGAAAATTATGTTGCAGTAAAGAAGGTGTTAAGCAATATAGAAGGGCAATGATGGAGCATCTTATACTAAGATTAATAGGTGGACAAACTGTAAGGCTAGACTTTATCCTGTTCATGATAGAATTTGTGGACTATAATAAGACATAATATAGTTCATAACCATCCTTTTACTGCTAATGGTGAGACTTATTTGTTACATGCACGGAGGCAAATTAGTAAGCAAACTCTTAAACATATGATGCTTATGAGGGAATCACACAAGTACGTCTGATTGTATTAGGTTGTTTTAAAAAAAAGTCTGGGGGCTTCCCTCAACTTGGGTTTACAGCCCGAGATGCTTATAATGAGCTGTATAAGGAAAGAAGGTCTTTGGATGGTGACAATGTGAACACTTTGCATGGCAAGTTTGTGTTAAGATTAAGAAATAAGAAAGACTTCTTCTATGTTGTAGAATTAAATGGTGATAGGCAGTTGATAATTTTTTTTTTTCCTCTTTTGGAGAGACTCATGGACGAAGGAAGATTACATTTTGTTTGGTAATTTGGTGGTTCATGATACTTCTTATAAAATGAATAGATATGACATGATATGTGGTCCGTTTGTTGGTGTGAATCACCATGGTAGTAATGTGATGTTTGGTTGTGGCTTTTTGCTTAATGAATAGATTAAATCTTTTGTTTGGCTTTTTCATGAATTTTGAAATCTATAAACTATAAAAGTCCCATTACTATTATGACTTATCAAGCTTTCTCTATGCCTGCTGCCAGTAAGAGGTTTTTCCTAACCCTCAACATCAATTATGTATTTGGCACATCGATTAGAATTCAAGGAAAAACCTTAAATGTTTGAGGCAAGAAGAAGGTTTTGTTCATTCCTTCCATTACATTTTAAAGTTACGTGAGACTGTCCAAGAATTTGAGGAGCTTTGGCAAAGATTGGTATTTATAATTAGTGGAATGTTGCTTTTCCTTATTGTTTGCGTTAAAGTATGCTTTGCTTATTATTCTGATGTTGGTTTGCTTATGTTGCGTTATATGCATTACATATTATTATGTTTGCATTGTAGTTTGCTAGACAAATTAGTTGGGCATGATAATAATTAGTTATGCAATCTGCATAACATCACAGAGAAGTGGTGTTTGGCATTTAACAAGAAGTACTTTTCTGGAGGTGTACTATCTTCTCAGTGGAGTGAATCGATGAACAATTATCTTTGCAAGAAGATAGTTGCTACTGAAAATCTTTGTGATTTTTATCATGTCTTTGAAGAGGTTGTATCGGAATGGAGGAGCCATCAAAAGGATGATAATCTCCTTTGTAAGGAAGGTTTCCCTACTGTTTCATTTGGTGAAGCATGTATACTAGTTCATGCTAGTAGGGTTTACATTATAATACTCAATAAAGTGTTTGAAGAAGAGTGTCAGAAAGCCGTTGAAGAGTGCTAACAATCTATAAAGAAACAAATTTAGAGATTGTGTATCTTGTTTGGCATCCTAAAACTGATAAAGTAAGGTATTTTGTAAGATTTCACACTAAGTCGAACATGATTTCCTATTCATATGAAGGTTGTTCTAAATGTGGTTGGTTATGTTCTCATTGTTCGAAGGTTTATCTTATTCATTGTGTTGGGAAAATACCTTAAGAATTGTATTCTTTCATGATAGGCTTGTCGTGTTATAATAGATGATGAAGATTCTAGGAAGGATTTTGTTGTTGAACATTAAAATGTGTTGCCTCCTGTTTGGAGATGTGGCATGCAAAGGAAGATAGATTCTTAATATGTGCTAGTGAAGTGAAAGCAAATGCAAGGGAGATTATTAAAGATTGTTTCTTGAGTGCAAGAGCACTAATTGAGGAAGAAATTGATAGAGTTTATATGTTTGACTCAGAAGAGGAAGATTTGAATCCGCAACCTAGAGTTTTGAATCCTCCGAGTGATAAGAACAAAGGAGGAAAAAAAAAAAAAAATAGGAAAGGGGAATTCTTGTTGCACAAGACAAAATGTCAAAAGTTAGCAATAAGACAATTCATAAGGAAATTTTTTATACTAGAGTTCTTTCTTCATTAATTATGGTATGAAGTTTTTTTTGGGGCCTTTTAAAGTTATTTATTTATTATCTATTAGTTTTATGTTTTTATATTGTAGGGAGATGTTTTTATGTTTTTATTTTTTAAAATTATCATTAGTTTTACCATTGAAAACACAGATATGGCTCTTGGAATGACATACAATCATACCAAAGTTTTACTTCTTTCTTATAGAGCTCAAATCCAATTTGTCTTAGTCGGTAAAGAAATGTTTATCTATTACTGAATAAATGCTCCCTATTTTTTACATAAATTGTTTTATGCTTTTTTTAATTACAAACAATTTTACAGGCATCAATAACTAGTGATATTAGATAATTATCCTTAATTATTAGCATGGGACAGTCATCTTTGTCTGCAGAGTCATCGCAAGTATTGTTAACAGTCACTTATCTTTTATGATATAGAATGCTTATGATTAGCCATACAAAAATGCTTATTTGATTGTGTTACATCGAGTTCTGTATGCTTTTTTTGTGTTTGATTTATTGATTATGTAATATTTTTCAGTCATCAACAGCTACTCATACTAGACAATCATCATCAATTACTAGCATGAGACAATCATCTCTTTCTAGAGGCTCATGTTATTAACAATTACGTATTACTTATGATACGAAATGCTTATTGTTGGTCTTGTCTTATATATTTTTTTTTGCTGTGTCTGCTTACTTTTTATTAGAAATATTTTCAAGTGTTAATAACTACTAATATTGGACAGTCGTTCCTGGTGAGTAGCATTGTACAACCATGTCATTATTAAGGTTTTAAGGTACAGTTATAACTTCTTATTTGATGATATTTATAAGGTTTATTATGTTTGATATACATTTGACATTGCAACACATGGGCTTTTATCTAAAACACATAAAAAATAAAGAAATTAAACTTTTTGTCATTAACCTTATAAGCATTGACTATGTTATATTGCAAGCAATAAAAATGACCTTCATAAGCAAAAACAAAAATAACACATGTGAAGTAGCAAAATCTAGTAACGTATCATATGATGGACACTAAGTAAAACACATATATCATCTCTATGAATAATATACAGAATCTAGTGGCATCTCATACCATGGACACTAACTATAAGAAGAAAAACATTCACAATCATCTTTAGAATAACTAAAATCACATAATTCAACATCTTTATTAACAATATTACTAAAATTACAAACAAAACACATATAAAAAAATTCATAAGCACTGTTACAGTTTTTTATAAGCAAATTATAACCAGTTCTATAAGCAAAATAAAAATGCACAATTAACAAATATAAAAACATATTATAAGCACTACTCATTGTCTTAGAAACAATAAATATAATGATGCACATGCAAAATAGAATAATAATAAAAACAAAAAAAAACCCCTGAACAACAGAACTCATTTGTAAATCTCCTTGCAAATCACCAACAGAGCATCCACCATCACATGAAAAATTACATAAAGCAGAAAATCCAACATCTATCTCAATGACATTTGAATTCAAAGAAGCAAAAATACTATCTCCCTCGATAATCATCATTAAAATTCAACAATGACTAAAACAAAAGCCAGAACTCTACCAGAGCAGTGTGTCAAGCGAAAATTCAAAAAAATCAAACAAAAAACCCAAACAATTTAGATCTAAATACTAGCAGCATTGAATTGAACATAATTGCCAATTAATTGACAAAGGCAAACCCTAAGAGCAAGCATTAGTCGCAATGAAAAGGAAGAACTTTGATAATGTCTGAAATTCGACAGAATACGAGGGAAAAAAGTGAAGACAAAAAGCGAGGACAAATTAAGGTTTTTTTTTTTTAAAAAACGAAAACCCAAAGTCTAGGTAAGTGAGCTTGGCCTAAATGGCAAGCTAAGCCCAAAAAGTAGTACGAATCATTCTAAGGTCCATTGAGGTTTGGGTTAATATTTTTTTGACCCGGTAATTTTGGAAAAAATATTTCAAGGTCCATCGAAGTTTGGGCAAATATTTTATGGAAACCAAAGTGACCACACTTAACTTTTTAAATTGCATAAAGCACCCTAAGCTTTCAAAATTTGCATTTTAACCCCAATCCTTAAAAATTTACTTTTCAAAAATTTTATTTTGTACTTGTAGTTTTCTGCTTATAAGTGTTACTTGACGCTCTCTTTCAACTGGTATCAGAACCACATGATCAAAAATAAGCCCCTATGCAGAAAATCTAGAGGACTAAATCTAATCTATTGGAGATAAAGATTGATCATTCATGGATATCTAACTTTGCCTACCCTACTAAAATCATTAAGAAAAATGTGATAAAAATTGATGAGAATAGTAAAATTACCATAAAATCCCAATTATTAAGAAGTGTGAGGGCAAGGTCAGACTGAGGAGAAAGATCTTCATCAGCTAAAGAAGAGCTTAAAGAAGATGATGCAATGAGTATGACTAGTAAAATGAGTAGAATAAGTTTTGAACCCGTAAGACATAGTGTAGATCAAAATATGAGTCTAGATAGAAAGGTTGTTGAGTACAAACCAAGAATTATTAGTGAACCAATCTATGAAGATGAATTCGTCAAAAATATGACTATAAAAATTTGCTATGAGGCCAGCAATATGAATCCTAGTAGTATCTATATCCCAACAAAGGTATGTCTAGAGGGATATAATAAATATGAGTTGTGTGCTTACATAGATAGTGGTTGTTTTGTATGCTTTGGAAAAAGACCTTTATCACTAGAATTCATGTGGAAAAAGGCTAAAAATCCTCTACAAGTAAAGATAACTGACATTAGCATTATGGGCTATAATGAAGCTGTGGAAGGGTTATTCATAGAATTAGGAGGAGTTTAATACATTATACCAATTCTATGGGTTACTGATCAGCCATCGCATGATATGATTATTGGAAATAATTTTCAGAGATTATATCTCTATGCACACAGACCATAAACCAGATAATATTCATAGTAAATGGTCACTCAGTTCCTATTAAAAATTAAGTAATGCTTACATTCAACAAAAAATTAAGTTTTCATGCAGCCAGCGTGGTGATAACGTAATGCCTGCACAACGTGAGATAGGGCTGACAATCTGACTACTAGAGTTGTCTATTAAAGAGCAAATTACTAAACAACAAGAAAAATCATACAGGAACTCTACTCTGATAATCCTCTAAAATTTTGGGATATAGATAAAATATCTGCTAAAATCATTCTATTAAATTCCAACACTATTATCCAAGTTAAACAAATGGTATATACGCTAGGACATCCAGGAATTTGATAGACAAATCAAAGAGCTTCTGGATAAAGGTTTAATCAGTGATAGAAAGAGTCTTCACACCAGGCTTGCTTTCCTGATAAGAAATCATGCAGAAGAAAAAAGAGAAAAAGTTAAAATGGTAATCAATTACAAAAAGCTTAATGATAACATTGTCTTTGATGGTTATTATATTCCTAACAAAATAGTCATTTTCAACAGAATTCAAGGAGTCTCTTGGTTCTCCAAAAGGGATTGCAAAAGTGGATATTAGCAGATAAAAATAAAGAAGGAAAGCATTTCTTTAACTGCATTTAGTGCCCCTCAAGAAACATTATCAATGGACAGTAATGTAATTTGATCTGAAAGATGCACCTCAAATATTCCAACGAAGAATGGATAAGATCTTCAAAGACCTTAATATCTATTGTTTAATTTACATTGATGATGTCCTTATCTTTTTCATGACCATAGAACAGCGCAAAGATGACGTCTTCTCTGTCACCCATAGATGCTTTGATCATGGTATTATACTGGGTAAGAACAAGTGTATTTATGCTAAATAAGAAATTGAATTCTTAGGCCTAGAGATAAAAGCTGGACAAATCATTCTATAAAAACATATTCTGGACAAAGTGAAAAAAATTCCTGAAAAAATTAAGATAGGAAGTAGTTAGAAAGGTTCCTTAGATGCCTTACCTATGCTTCAGATTTCATCTAAGATTTAGCTAAACTAAAAAAGTCATTACAGCAGAAACTCAAGAGAGAAGTAAATTGGAAATGGACCACTAATGACACAAAGATTGTTCAAAACTTCAAAAAAATGTGTAAAAATCTTCATGTTCTTAATGTGCCTAATAAAGGACATGATTTAGTTCTTGAGACAGATGCCCGCAATGAGCATTAGAGTACGGTACTCAAAATCAAAGAAGGACAAAAACTCTACAAATATTGCAGTGAAAGTTTTAATAAAGTAGAATGCAACTATCCCACAATGGAAAAAGAAATCTTTGTAGTCATAAGGGGAATTAAAAAGTTCTTAATCTTTTTGGCCATAAAACCTATTCTTATTTAAACTAATTGCAAAGGAATACTTACTTTTATGGAAAAACATTTATCAAATATGCAAGTGCAAGGGCGACTCCTACTTTGGCAGTTGTGGCTTAACCAGTTTTCCTTCTCGATTGAACATATACAGGGGTCAAAGAATTCTATAGCAGGTAGTTTAACTCGAGAACTCGCTAATAGTGATCATCAGAGCTAACCTCCTACCAAAAAATGAGGAAATCTATAATGAAATGCCATTCCTACTAAACCGGATTTCTCCTTCTAGTAAAGTTCTCATTGATAATTTAAAATTCCATACAAAAAGTAGATCACGTTTTGGTCTACTATCTTTTGCGTACCTAATACCCTAAAGATTTTCTCTTTAGAGTTACAAGTTAATTACCTTAGACGTTCTTATAATATCCAAGAAAAAATAAATTCTCATGTTTAAAAAAAATAGTTTAATAAGTGATATACAGCTTGCATTGACTATTATCATAATTATTCCTATGATATTTAGGAATCTTGGAGTACAATGATCTACTTTCTCGATGAATTTGGAGTTGCTGGTGTTAGTTTCCCAACCAATTCAATATCTCCTAATGGCCCCGTCGTTAAAGCATGGGAATATAGGATGATAGCCTACTTTATAGAAATCCCAGATCTAAAGTTCTCATTTTTCTCAACACTAACTAATTTCAGCAATGCATGTTCAAAAGGGTTCATTGGATTCTTATGTCCCCTGATGGTCCAACAAAAATTCCATACAACAGATGCCTATATTTGGAGGTACATTGTGCATTAATCAAATATGAAAATGAAAAAACTAAACCAGCCTATTATCTTGTTCAGATCGTTAATTACAACGATCCCTATGATTAACGACAAGAATGGTTTTCAGAACGACAAGAATTGGTTACTGATCCTGCTTTAGCAGGAGCCATCGATGTTTACAACATTTATCGTCAAAGTTAGGCATTAATTGAACAAGAAAAGACATTAATGCATTGTGAAAATACTAGTTTCGCCTTTGACAATGAGTTTAAAGAATACATGAAGGTGGAGGGAGTAGTCAAAAATATCTCTTTGATGTTGGAGTTGGAAAATTCTTATCAGAAAAAGGAAAGAAATATCTTCTTGAATTATTTAAAAAATGGGACCCAGAGTATCTCCAAATCGATGAAAGTTTTGATGATTATCCAGATAATGATGGTCTGGAAGATATAATTGGGTATGAAGAAATGCAGAATCTCAATAATGATGACTAGCCTTATCATTATTAGAAGCTCTGAAAAGTGGTTACCCCATCATTGTACTATTTTGACACGTGTCTGGTCTGTAAAATAAAGTAGTGTACTGTAGCAGTCATTGTGTGCTTTAGACATGTGAAAAATCAGTATGTACTGTAGCTATTAGGGCGTCCTATGTATCCCTATCCTCTCTATAAAAGGAGAGGTCGAGTGTTGAGAAGGCACACGATCATTTGAGCATTCTTGAGCAAAAGAGAAGTCGGAATTCTCCATTTCTCTATGAGCAAGCATCTCTAATGATCTTAGCTTGAGTCCCTCTTCAAACTTTCCATTGTAATATTTTCACTTTTAAGCTTTCAATAAAAGAAGTTTCCTAGTAGGAAATGTTATTCAATTGAACCTTATATCTTAAATATTATAATTTCTTGATTAAAGTCTCAGTATCCTTTGAAAATATATAAAACTTGATTAGTGCCTATGGTTCGAGGTAGTAAACGAAACTTAAATGTGCTGTGCTTGATCTAAGAAAAGTGGGGTTGAAATTAGCAATCTCTGTAAACCGAAAACTAGAAAAACATTATAGTCCAACGTCAATTAAGTTCAGGCAATGGTCAAAATTCTCTAATTAAGCTTTAATTATTTTGCTAAGCATGATGGGCCGTTAATTACAACAAATACAATATTTAAGATATAAGTAGTAGATTGTGATAAATAATACTCGTAAAGTCATTATAAGAAGTTCAAACAAAAATATAAGCTCAGTTTCGCAAAAAAGCCCAATAACTTTGAATATTTGCAAGAAAGCCAAAAAAAATAGTAACCCAAATAGTAGTACTCAAAATATTATTACCCAAACCTGAGTGGATCCAAAAATATTTATACAAAATTAGTGGACCAAATAAATATTTACCCATACCACAGTGGACTTAAGAGTTAAATGTTCCTACATAGCACCCCAAGCCCAATATAAAAAATTCATCCCAGAGCGGGCACACCTAGCTAGGTAACTACTGTTTGCGGCTACATTGTCATAGCAATATAGTGTAATTTGAGATATTCACCTATACCTTCTTAGACCTTTTTTGAATTAATTTTTTTAACCCCCCACATTTTGGTATTATTTTTTACCCAACTTGAGGTAACTATTATTAATTCCAGAAAATAAAAATGGCAAAATCTGTCATCAGATATGTTGCAGATCATTTTGCCCTTAATTACAAAATGGGTGAACACTTCATTTAAGGGGAAAGAGAAAGTGTCAGCGCTTTATGTTAAATCATCAGGATAGCTATCAGCCTTCACCTTTCCTCCCTCTTATCCACCTCTTGGATTACCTCGAAGACAAAAATTGTAGAAGCACCTAGGGTTTAATATTTCGGAAAGTGCAAGGTAGTTGAAGAGGGAACAACTCCTTAAGAAAGAGCATATCTCAAGTGTGGGGCTTGAAAACCAACATTCTTCTTCCGCTATTGTTGAACAACTTCAACAATTAGTTAGCCAAGACCAAATTCAACTTCTAATGAATAATTGGAGATGTTGAGGTAAGGATTTAAGCTTCCCTTATAAAATTTCCAATTTTTGGAGTGATTTGAAGTTTAAAAATAAAAAATTAGCTACATTTTACACTTTAGCACCTTGGGTCAAAATTCCAAATTTTTTTTAAAAAAATTTATGTGAATGACACTGATGTGCTTGTGAAATCGGAAAGCTTGAGTAATGCTATTGTGTTTTGTTTTGTGTTATACTTTGTTGGTGTAGATGGACTTAGAATTTGTTGTATTCCTTAGGTATAACGGATGAAGACTTAAAATTGGGAATAAAAACTTTGACCAATATGGAATGATTGACCTGGTTAAAGACACCCTTGAACTTCTAGCCAAGCCTATTATAGAATGCGCTCCTAGGTACTTTGATAACCTTAGGCAAAGACTCCAGCTTGCTACTGAGGATGACTTCACAAATATGGTGATTAAATGAGAAGAAGGAGATTGAGTTTGTCATTGTTGAAAGGAAAACTACTACTAAGATCAATCAAATTGTGGAAGGCAATTGATGGAGAAACAGTTGTGCTTGGTGAAAATGTTGAACAACAAAATGAGATGAAGTTAGTTGGACATGGAAACCCTAAGGTCAACCCTAGCTTGACCCCTAGTGATAAACCTAAAGTCAACTAACTATATCCTTATGGAGAATCCTTAACTTAGCTGCACTTTAAACCATATCCAAGTCCCTGAAGCAAATCCTGTTGTTGAAGTAGGTCTTGATGATGACATTATTTAGGATAATATCATTACATCTGTTGATGAATCAATGTTGAAGATGCAATCAGGTGTAACTTCTACTCAAATTAGCAATTGTTACATTGATCATGGGACAAGTAGATTCCATAATGCCATTGAAATGGTCTTCCAAATGGATGGTGATACAAAAGGTAGGATCAATTTGAGCTTATCTCCTAATAATAGTCAACCAAAACTCCCTACCCCAAAATTTAACAAAGGTAAGGAACAATAATCTATGAATGACCAAAAACAAGACAGCAACATGTTGTTCAAGAAAACAGTATTGTGATTCAAGAATTTAAATAATGTGAACCAACTAATTATGATTCAGAGCATAGTGACCAAGATGAACCAATTGATGAGGTTGATTGTGGAAGTGTCAAGACAAAACAGAGAGTGATGTCTCTGGCAATGATAAAGAAGCTTTTTCCATCGATAAGGATAAAAGTTTTGGAGATGATAGTGATGATGGAATTGATCCAAGTGACAAAATGTATGAAGGTGGGAGTAAGCGGAAGGTAGAAAGTAATGGTTCAATTAATGTGAGGTAGAGGGATATGCTTGAAGATGGAAAATCATTTTATTGATGCTATTAGAGATTACAAAGTACTTGATAAATGATAATCGCAGATACACAGCTGTTTATTTATATAAGAAATGTAGTTAGAGGATCCATGCATCCATTCTTCAAGATGCAACAACATTTTAAGTAAAGTACTAAGAGGCTCCCATAACCACCAAAGACATCAAAATGGTCCCTTCTATGCCATGGATTGTTAGCAAGCTATATGATGATGTAAAAACAAATCCTTCTATGGACATGGAAGGCATGGCTAACTTCATTAAGTTCATGTATTCGTTAATGAATGGGTCTAGAGTTATAAGGCCAAAGCATGTCATGGGGAAGACGAGGTACAAAATCAATGACATGATAGATGGAAATCATGAAGAGGATATCAATACCTTGCTAAATATAATGAAATTGTGAAACAATCAAACCATACTATTGTAGCTTGGTGGTTTGATAAGCCAAAAGAATATTGGTGCAGGTTTCTGTTTGATGTGTCCAGCAAAGTCCATGATAACTCTACTAACTTTGTAGAATATTCCTTCAACAATGTTAACAACTTCTTCAAAGATAAACCTACTTTTGATATTCATGAGCAAATTACAAGCACATGGACATAATAGAAAACTAAAAGGAGGGTTGCATTTGCTGATTAAACAAGTAAGGTTGTGCCTAGCATGGAAGCTAAGCTAGATATTCCCAAAAAAGATGGATGGGTTCGAATATTAGGTTTTGTGGTGAGGGAGAATTTGAGGTATTTGAGGGGAGGACTAAATTTGTGGTTCACTAAATTGCTAAAACATGTGACTACAACTTTTGGGAAATAATAAGCATACCGTGCAAGCATGCTGTGAGGTGCATAAGGTTCATGAATCAAGATCCAAAGAACTAAGTTGCTGAATGTTACAGTGTGGAGAAGTACAAAGCCACCTATAGGTTTGACATTCATGCTATATGAGACCTAGTTTTTTGGCCTCCTATGGGAGACATACCCCTCTTAACCCCACTAATTGTATAGAGCAAGAGAGGTAGAGCCCAAAGAATAGGAGAAGAGGTCCAAATCAAGGTAGAAAAATAAGGAGGCACTACAAGAAAGACTGAAATTTATGACCTCTTTTTTGTGACCTACAAGAAGCAGTCACAAATTATGACCAATTTTATGATAAATAGAGAATAGTATGAAATTTCTAACTAAAAGTCACGCAGTGTGAAATTCAGTCACATTTTATGACCAATTTTCACACCACTATAAAAGTGGTCACATTTTTTAAATTTTCAAATTTCGAAAATAATTTTTCTTTTATTTTTTAAACTGGGACTAATTTTGCATTAAAGAAAAACTCCACATAGATTTTGTGACCGTGGAAAGATTGATTTTAGTTACAAAATTGGTGGAGTAAATTGAATACCCTAGTTCTAATTTCTTCCCCGCAGCCTCTCTCACGCTTATGCTCACGCAGTGCCTTCCTCCCTCACTCACTTCCTTTGTCATGCACATCCTTCCTCTCTTACGGCTCTGTCCCCTGTGCATCAAACCAGACCAAATGAGTTCATGCCTCTCTCACACTGAACCACACTAGTTCACGCCTCTCTCTGGTGCACCAACTTCGACAGTCTTTGTTGGTCCAGGGCATATCTATGCACCAATGTTGGCTTCTTCATTCTGGGCTGAGTTGTTATTTGTCTCGGCACACCAATAATTGTAAGTTCTAGAAGCTTCGCATTGTTGCTCAATCAATATTTGTTCTATGTAATTCATGCTGTATTTTAGGTTTAAATTATGTTTGTCTGTGTAATTCAGGCTGTTATTTTTTCTGGGCTAATTTGCAAACATTTTTCTAGGCTGAGTTGCATAGATATTCATGTTGTAGTTTTCTGGACTGAGTTGCTCTACAATCTAGAATTTGATTATGTCGGCCATTCTCTATTTTTCATTCCATCAAACATAGAGTGGTGATTTGAGGTTGAAGAGAGGGGTAGTAGATGCTCAAGTGCAATCAAATAAAAAATGAGCACTTCCAGGAGCTGCTGGAAATGATAGGATAGCAAATGAAATTAGCAACATCTTTTTTCTAACATTCTGATTGTTAATTATGTAGTTTTTAGATTGTTATGTGACTATGGACTTATGCAGAGGTATGTGAATAACAGTTCAAAGTGATTTCTATCTTACATTTTGTATGCATATGAATCCCTGTGCCTTTCCGCTTTTAGTTCATGGTCCGTTTAATTCCTATACATTTGTGTCTGAGTGTTCATAACTAGGAAGAAAGGGAGTTGGGAAAGCCCAATCTAACATCATAACATGACTCAAGCACAACCTGAAATTACTGTTAGAAACAAACCCGACATGAATCAAATATGTTAGTTTCAATTTTGAGTAAATGTAACTAATTTTCAAGTCGGCCATTCTCCTACAGGATTTAACTACATTATGGTAGCAAGCTGTACTCCATTAACCATCATTGTTTTCTACATTGCTTAATGTAAACCATGAGACTTGGGCATGAGTGATGTCCTTTTGGATTGAAAAGAACTCATGCTATTAATGGCTTTGATATCTTCCTTCTTGATATGCATTTGAAGAGGCCATGTAATGTGCAAAAACATCAGTGTAATGACACTTTTGTACTATTAAAGATAAAGACTGATCTTTACCTGATCATTCAACTGAAAGAACCTTGAAACCTTAAACCTTACCCGTCTCAAATAAGAATGGTAGCTCATTAATAGAAAAGGACTCAAAGACTAATAATAAGATGCATTAATTAGACCCATTAGAGATTGGCGAGCCTCAAATCTAGAGTGGGAAAGAAAATAGAAGATTCAAGGATAATACAACTGATCTTACATCACATCTATATATGGTGGTGCTTTTAAATTTCAAAAGGAATTTCTCTTTTTTTGGGGGAAAAACAGACAGAGAGGGTGGGGCATAGGTTTGGGTTGATTAATGGAAAGAGTGCAAGGGTTTTGACATGCTCTGATTCTATCTGCTTCCCTTTTTTCTATGTATGTATTCAACTATTATTCCTTTCTTAATTAATCCCTTTTGTCTACTTAATTTCTACTTAATTTGAAGTATTATTCATATAATCCAATCAATTTTATATGTCTCAATATATGATCAATGCTTTTTAGTTTTTAGTATAGTCATTGTTATCTTCTTCCTAATTGCAAGAAAAAAAAAGGAAGTAAAACATACTAAAAAACCTATCTTCTTCCTTATATAAACTGAAAACCAATATAGAGACATATATGACCAATGTTGTATAAAGGATAACACTCCAGATTCTACAATAATGACATCTACATTTAAAGTTGTTGTGTAGAAGATATTGACTCTATTTTGCGACACTGAAATTGTTTAGGTAATCCAACCAAATCTGTGGAGATCAAAACAAATAGCCAAATATATATGGATAGTGATAGAGTTCTACATTACATTTGCCAAGATATCGACTCGATAATAATTAAATTTTCTTATTCATTAGGTGGCCAATTGCAAGCGTATGACATGGAACACCATCGATTTTTGCGTCAATTAGCATTGGGGCTCTCTAAGACTTGCGAACACATGACCTACGTATGTGGTCAATGGTTATAAGTTTCACAAATATTTGAGAATTACTTATTCTATTTGCAATTTTATGTATGTTGGAGATGAAAATGAGGTGATCAACAAGAGAATGAAGATGCGAATGTTGATGAGAATGAGGATGAGGATGATGTATGATTCTTATGCAAACAATCGTTGATGGTTTCATATGCTTTGCTTTGTGTTTTGCATTACTTTGAATGATGTTGAAGTGTTGAACTATTGTAATTAAGTTTGAATGTTTGTTATTAAGTTACTTGGGTTGAAACCTTATTTGATTGTTGTAAACTATGAAGTTTGCTACTAAGGTACTTGTGTTGGTTATTTGTGTTGGAACAACAGTTGGTTATTATGGAACCATGAAGTTTGGATGTTATGTATTTGTAATTATGTATTGTAATTTGGTAAATTCGGGGAGGCGACCGCAGTACAAATGTATGTTTCAAGCTTTTATAGAAAAATCGGTCACAAAAAAGGTCACAAAGTGTTTTTCATCCAACCAAAATGGGTCACAAAAATGGTCACAAAACTAGCAAAATTTTCAACAAAATCGGTCACAAAAACAATCACAAAAAATAGCAATCACAATCACGGTCGCAAATTATATGATTCACATCAATCACAGAATCCATCACAAAAACAATTTGGTCGCAAAGTTACTCACAAGTCGGTCTCAAGCTCTCACCGTAAAAGTCGTCTAAAAAACGGTGTTAAAAATAAAGTAGTAAAAAATGCATCACAAACAGTGACTACACAATCGGTCACAAATGGCGTCACAATTTGTGACCGAATCAGTCACAAATCCAATTTCCGACCAAGGATTTTGTGACCGCTGTATTCAGTCACAAGTGCGGTCATAAATGTCATTTGTGATCGATTCTGCTCTATTTGCGATCGCTTTTTCGGTTACAAATGAACAATTTTCTAGTATTGAGGAGAGCAATACCATGAGGTGTAGAATATTCAAAGAAATTAGTCATAACTCAGCTCTCTAATGAGAATCCTGTGAGGAAGCAGAAGTTCGAGAAAAAAACTCTAGACAAGAAGACGCCTGTGGGCAGGCCAAGAAAAAACTCAGTTGCAGTATATAATAAGCAACCTTCTTCTTCAACTTGACTTGTGACTAGATCTATTGTGCATGGTGAGCAACCTTCTTTCTTATCTCTCCTTTTGAGCAAATTTGTTAATAACAATGAGCAGACTAGTTCACAATCTTCAAAGCATCTCACCCTTACCAAAGTTTAGTCTCATATGAAGGGCAAACACCTAGAACAAGCAAACAAAAGAGGGCATGGTTCAAGGGCAACTGGTGGAAGCAACTCAAGAGTAAGAAAGCAATAATGTGAAAACCTCAAATAGTTGATACATGTGCTCTTTTTCAGTTTTAGAATTTTTCATTGAATTATGTAAGGACATTTGGACAACGGTGGTTGAAAGGAACTTTTATTGCATTTGCCTTGAACAAGGATGCGTGTTTATGAGGGTATTAGTGGGGTAGCATTTTGGTTTTATTTTTTCAGAGATTCCTTTCTACAGTAGCAGGTTTGCAACTAGTGGGGTGGCAATATGGTCTTTTGGTACTGATGCAACCTTATTGTATTTTATTCTAATTAACAAATGCAACAAAAGGATGGAATTAGGGTTTCACATATTTTATCTTCGAAAAAGTGGACTTTTAAGCCATTATCATTAAGTTCATGGCTTTGCAATACATACCTTGCCCATATTATATGAACATTAACACCCAAGCTGCTAAACTAAGAAATGAACCAAACAAGCGTGAATTTTTGTCACAACTAACCTTATTCCCTTACAATTTCACCACAATTACAATCACAATCAACATGACAATGCCCAAACACATAATTAATGAATTTCTAATTGCATCATAGTTCCTATCTAACATCCCTTTCACCTCTTCCGTGAAGACAACTAGCGCTTGTAATTTATTGTCTCCCTCTTGGAGTCTCAATAGCCCTATTCTATGAAGCCTTTGTTGTCACGTTCTTTTGCCCAAAAAAGGAACACACCACATTTCAAGCAAGCAAAGTATGGTCTAAGAAACTTCTTCTGAGTCCTAAAC
Organism: Carnegiea gigantea; assembly: GCA_029747015.1. NCBI lineage: Eukaryota > Viridiplantae > Streptophyta > Magnoliopsida > Caryophyllales > Cactaceae > Carnegiea > Carnegiea gigantea. Next base: position 185,779 of record JAKOGI010001577.1, on the reverse strand, counting down.
ACATTATATTCAGCCTTTGTTCGCTTCCTACACCTAGGGTAGTGAACCTTGTTGTTTGAAGATGCTAAGCCAAAGCTTGAGGACCCATCCAATTCACTTCAAATTTGAATCTTCATACCTGCAATTACAAAAAACAAAACAAAACTACAACTCTTACAAAATCCACTTCTACAGATCTGATTTGAGCAACAAAAGAACAAGGTACTTGGAGTAAAATGAAATTAGGAGAATCAAATTCAGAAAATAAATAAACTAGAAATGGGAAATTCAGGAAAATTTTAAATTTGTTGAGAATGGACAAGAAGCCGAAGATAGGAATGGAAATAGTGAAATTCATAAATGAAATTCAAAAGATTCTAACCTGCAACAGAGCCTATGCAGGGAAAGTTGTGGTCGACAATGAAGGACTTCTTTTTATTAAAAAAACTAAGGGCTCATATGGAAGAACCTACAATCTTTCCATGCCATGTTATGTTGCTTATCAGTTTTGGAATGTTTAAATTATTACTCAAAAAGGTGAATAATGATAAATATTATTATATACTCCAGTGAAGGTGGGTAAAAAATATCACCAAAAGGTTGGGAGTTAAAAAATTAATTCAAAAAAGCTTAAGGGAGGTATAAATGAATTTCTCTAGTGTAATTTTACTTCCCAATCCAACTTTTCTCTTTTTACTCCCCTCACCTCTTTAAAATTTAGGCTGTTGATATGCTCAAATTCTCATGTGAAGGCTGAGTTTGAGTAATTGGACAACTCATACAAGCTTATGCTCATAACATCATTACCCAATAGACCTGAAAAGCGGGTTATCCGATTTGGGCATGGGTCGGGCTAATTTTGGCTCAGGTTATGTTTTGGATTAAGTGACGTTTCGGGTCGGTTTGGTTTGGGTCAGATGAACTTCAGTTCGGGTCTTTGGTCTGATACGCTTGTCACGCAAAAATAAACAGCCCGTATAAAATTTTGGGTCGGGTATGATTCAGTTCGGATTGATTCGGGTTTCGGGTCCACTTTCGGGTGAGCCTATTTTGGATGTCAGGTTCGTATGGGTGCTGATCGTTCGTTTCGAATTTCAGGTATCAGCTCAGGTTTGCCAGGTCTATTACCCACTAAATAGTAATATTAGTAGCCCAACAACTATCAATTATGAGATGATAACAATTATCCTATGGTTACATAAATTAAGGTAGGTTCATTAATTGTTTGTATTTATTTGATAATCTTCTCAAATATTTGAACTTTAAGGAGTGAGGTCCGGTTGCAAATCCTAAAAGGCAGCATTGAGGCTTAAATAACTAGAACATAAAGCTCAAAGGGAGTCAAAGCGGCAAAATTGAGCCATTCTGAGCAAAACCCTGGTTCCAGTTACGCCATTCTGAGCCTTGCTTTTCGCCCCTTTTCCTCCCTATCTGACCTGAACCTCTCCCAGCACCAGCGGGTCTCTCTCTCTCTCTCTCTCTCTCTCTCTCGCGACATCTCCCGAAGAAGGGTTAATCTCCCACAGCACAGCCTACTTATTTCAGGTAATTAACCGCAGTTCTCACTTGATTTTCTGGGCATTTATGTTATTCATCTTCTTACTGCACTGAATTGTCGCCGTGAATATTTCGAGATTCAACAGAATAGTGATTTTTACAGCTGCATTTGATGAAATTAGTGCTTTTAGTTCTATTTTTTAATCTGACATATGAATTGTGAACTGGGGTTTGTAGAAGAATAGATTCTGCAATGGGATTCTCGTGTTAATTCTGTGCTTATAAAACTGTATATCTGCCGAATTGAGCACTAAATTTGAGTAGGGGTTCATTGCTTGATTCATTGGTATTGATTTTGAGGTAATATGAAGTGTCAAGCTCATTTATTTAGGAATTTTCTGGGCATTCAGAGAAGGATATCTATTTTATGGGACTATGGTTGTATCCAAACTCCAAATTTACAAGCCTTTTTCTTCTCCACAAGAGCCGCAACTACCTGTATTGTGGAAGATGTGAGGGAGTGCCCAAAAGATGCTGCTCAAGTGTTCAGGAAATGGGGTTGTAGTGAAAATGACATAAATAAGGTCTTCAGTAGGCAGCCTTCATTGCGCAAGGCTAATGGATCTGATCTTGAATCTAAATTGAATTTTCTGAGTGAGTTGGGACTACGATCTTCTGACCTTGTGAAGATGATCACCTGTCGTCCTCGCTTTTTGAATTGCGGTCTTAATCGGTACTTTGATGCAAGGGTTGAAGAATTACGTACTTTGTTTGGGTCGACGGAGCTTTTCCTTAAAGCTATTGTTAGAAATCCCTCTCTGTTGATTTATGACTTCGAAAAGACTCTTAAGCCTGTCATCTCATTGTATGAGGGCATGGGTATCAATAGAAGTGACTTGATTTCCATGCTCTTGACTCGGCCAACGTTGTTTTCGCGGACTAACATGAGTGAGGAAAAATTAGACTATATAAGGAGAATGGGGGTGTCGAAGGAATCGAAAATGTACAAGTACGTGGTCACAATAATGGGTGTCTCACGTATTGAGACCATTTGTGAAAAGGTTGCAAATCTTGAGAAGTTTGGGTTTTCAGAGGATGAGGTGTTGCAACTTTTTGGCCGCTCTCCACTGCTCATGACGCTTTCTCTAGACAAGGTTCAACGGAACATGACATTTGTGTTGGGTACAATGAAGTTGCCTGCAAAATCAGTACTTGTTTATCCGCTTTTGCTGTATTCGAGTTTGGAAGTTTTATTGAAGCCTCGAGTTCTCTTGGCTAGAAAGATACAAGGCATGGGTCTTTCCCCATGGATAGATGGAACCAAGATGTTCAGGGCGTTGAGGATGTCAGAACAGAGGTTCTTGAAAGTGTACGTTATGTGCCATGAGGAGAACATCAAAGACGAGTTGTTGGACTACTATAGAACTACAAAATGCATTAAGAGGTTAGCGGTGGCATCAAGGAAGACTTGTTATGCCAACGGTTTTCCTTTCTAAATGTACGTATTAAACCTCGAAGGACACCACAAATTACAACTATGCCCATGAGTTGATCCATTTTGTAAATCAAGATGTGAGTAAGCATTACATTTGTTGAGCATAGCTGTCATTTCAACCCCCCCCCCCAAAAAAAAGCACTTATGATGTTTCAAAATAGATATTGAAAATACAACTAAAGCCAGTGGTGTTTCAGGGTAGGTAGCAGTTATTTGTACTGTTTAATTTTGTGTTATTATTGTTATTTTTCCCGCATTTTTTCTGAAGCAAGTGAAAAGGATTGTATGTCTTTTCTAAACTGGATGCTGGTTTACTTTTATGGCTTGATGGCTTTAGCGAGTTATAAATGAACCACTTGTGTATCTGCAGTTGTCAAGATAGACGAAAAATTCTAATAAAAATGTTAACAAGACATTATATGTATAGCTCCTACAAATTATCCATTTGGAAAATAAAGAAGGAGATTTGATAAATGAATTAAGTTCTCGAATTGAAAAATGACCTGAGTTATGGCTCAGGGAAAAGTATAAATAAAGTAAAAAAATTGAATATGTTAAGAATTACAATTGTTTACAATCAAACAACAATTACAATTTGAAATTGCAGGAAATGAAAAGATTTGGTCTAAGAGAATAAATTATTGATTGAAACAAATACAAGATTGATCTCTATCCCCCAAAAAAAAAAAAAAATTACAAGATTTGAGCATAATAGGAAGGATAATCATTAGATCGACGGTAGCCAAAGGCCCAAAGCCTATATCATAAACCCGAGAGTATATACTCCTGGAAGCCATATAAGCGAAACATATCTTAATAACCGCTAATATGACAAATACATCTTGAAAAATATATATGTGTGATAATGGGAGAACATGCTCCTAGGTGTATGTAATAATTTGCTGACGGTAGCTAATGAAAGCAAAAGACGAATGAGGCAAAAATAAATAGACATAAAAACATTAAACAGGCGTTTTTGCCGCCTTGGGCGGGCTGTGCTCCGCATTAAGGGGGAAGGACATCTTCAAAAGAGAATAATTGCCATGTTATGGTCTCTACGTGGATTCATCAGTTCGCTCTTGTGTATCTGCAGTTGCTGGAGTGTTTCTCCCTCATGCATTGTCAAACTTCATCAGTCGTACATATTCATTCACATCAGGCCCATCATGTACTCATATCATTATTTTAACGTGTTTTTTAGCTTGTTTCACCTAACATGACCATTGAAACGTAAAGTTTTGAGTCATCAAAAACTAAATTTTTATAGTCGAAGCCAAAGACGCAGTTTTATCTTCCCACCTAGTATATTTCTATATGCTCTCTGCGTGACTGCAGGATTAGGCAGAGCTCCAAAGATTGATTTTTTGGGGGGGGGGCCTGGAACACCGCGTTCTTGCGCGTTGATACTGTTTGTCTTCTTATGCCAACTTGTTATGTGGCATAGTTGATGTATTTGAGATTTCAAGTTGAAAATCTTAAATATGTGTTAGTTAATGTTCTCTTAGGGCAATCAGACAAAGTTATGGTGAAGACAATAGCGCAAGGCCTAGGCATCAGTATGAGAAAACAAATCCATCAAAACACAGCACTTATTCAATAAGGAATTTGAGGGTTTTATAAAATTTATGGAGACGCTAACATTTTTAAATTTCTTAAGCAAAAGGTGAATTTTAGTTGAATTTGTCACCTTATTATAAAATTTGTTACGCCAGATACGAAGAACTTAATGTAAAAAAGTCAGTTTATTTAATTAATATTGAAAATCACTAGTTATTAAAAACTTAATGATTTCAATTTTAATTGCAGGCATTAATATAACGAATTAAGCGTAAACGAATTTACCTTAATCCTGCAGCATAAGACAATCGAATCTTGGCTTGAATTACTGATCGTGGAAGGAACTCACAATACGGAGAACCTTCACGATCCCACAGCCTAAGAGCCTTAAGGTTTTGTGCAAAAAGTTCATTTTGGAGAACCCTCAATGTTTCTCTGATATATTTCCTCTTAGACTGACATCCCTTTTATATTAGAAGGACAGTCGAGGGTTAGAGTATCTGAGTTAACTTAAGCCGTCGACCTATTGGACTTGCACCTCTTATTGGTGTATCATGCCATATGTCCAACATCTCCCACTCACATATAAGGAAGTGCTCATTTCCACCTTAAAAAAAACTTATTTTTCTTTTTATTTCTACACAATTTTCGTACTGGACAAAAAGGCCGTGCGACCAGCATACTTGTGAGAAATCTATGCTATACATCTGTTGGGAATATATAGCCTCTCGTCAAGAACTGCCCATAAGTAGTTGGAAGTATGCAAGTACCCTAGATCATTTCAATCTCATTAAGATGCCTCACTTTGATCTCATCGAACCATCATATTCATATTCGCAATTATGACCCATATGTCATAACTGGCGCGCCGGTGAATATAAATTAATGAGATTCCATAGATGATCTTCCTCTTCTCACGAGACTCTCAGCCAAATCTAACTCATTTTTCTATACGTGTCCCTCTAGATCGAATCACACATGATCCTTTGGTAACACACTAAGATAACGAACATTGAATCAAGTCTCAAGCCACTGATTGGAGTCATGAGGGTATAAATATAAGGTCATAACCTTAGAGGGTCTCACATAAATATAAGCAGAGATCTAACTTATCTTAACTCGATTAGTCATCTCCTGCACACATGGTATGAAACATGTGCTTCAGCATTCTCTCCTTTCCTACGAAGAGTATGACTTTTGGTTCTTTAACCAAAATGTTGTACAGATAATATTTGGACACTATATTGTCCAAACTGAGTTTCCAAATCTACTCATTAACTTGAACTCACATCTGACCTTTTCGAGGTAGACTAGGTGAAATTCATTTTTACCCATATGTTGTAATGACCTTTTGTTATTATCAAGGCCACATTCATGATTTTATGTTGACAAGTTCTTATAATTATCCTTTCGATAATTGTACTTAAAATTTTTGTCTTATCTCCTATCGATACTTAAATCAATAAAGGAAGTTCCCCATGTGAGAGAGCTAACCTCAAATCTACCCAACATACTTTTCACATTTAAGAACGCACGTAAGCATCCATGAATAAGAATGTATATTCAAGCATTCTAATACTACGTGTATGGAAAACAACTTATTTGAATTTCATAATATTAAGTAATCACTTTGTGAACGTTGGGAAAACAATTGGTGAACAACATGTCAGTGCGTAGTTGTCATCTACGAAGACTATTAAGCTCTTATACGTTCAATAAGCACATCCTTTATTTGGGCTAGCTCACTGGCCCTACAACCATTTCCTTCATAGGGAAATACTTTACGTTCACTCTATTTGTGTGCCACAATGTCATTTACAAAAATTAAACCTCATGTCCAATTTGGTCTTATGATAATACTTATGGTTCTTGGTACATGATATCATAACTTATCCCAGTAAACCATTACTGGACAATACTATTTGGTCCACCAATCAAATAATCCAAGTACCTCTTCAACCAAATAGACTTTTGTGCTTTTAAGAATAGAGCCATAAACTCTTCCTATAACAAGGCAACATATGACTCGTTCTTACCACTTTAGCACCATTGCTAAGTTAGAAGACATATTTAGAACTTCATTTGTCATCTAAACCTACAACAGCTAAGACCATTACACCCTTTTGATGCAAGTTATTTCCTATGCACCACAAACGCATGATCGGAGCTTCCTTTTAGGTTCCTCATAACTTAATTGTCTGCCGCTATGCTAGTCTTAGGTCTAATTGATATCTGTATGAAGATACCACGTATAATACGCACCACATCATGCATTAGATTTCTAACTACATCTAACAAAGTAAGTTCTGCTTATTAGTCCTTTTCTAGTAGAGTACGACACATTTTATTGCAAGCTCTCACCTTTGTGAATATGAGCACTAATAGGGTCATAGGTGTGCGTATTAGATTATTCAAAGATCTTTTGATGTCGTTCTCTTTAGAAAAAAGAATAACATCTTTGAATATTCTCTCCAAAATTTTATTTCAAGAGGATATGCTGCTTTACCCATATTAATCATCTCAAAGTTAGATGATGACAAAGCCTTTTGGCTTAGTTAGTAACTCTACACCATTTCTAGTTATAGTAAGTCATCCACATATAATGACTTGACTACAAAATTACTTTTGGACCTTTTGGTATCAATCATAGTGCAGGCACTAGAGATAACCACAAGTATACCAATCCATTGAAGAGTCTTTAAGGTCATAATTGATCTCACATGTCCACAAACCTCATGTTTGTGATCCTTTTTAGTGGATTTTCACTTAGATCCCTTTCAGATTGATATTTGCATACCCAAATGATGTGACTTTAGGTCCAAATTAGCAATCATAGTTAGAGAAAGGTGAAATTAGGATAAATAACACACTAAGAGGGAAATGCTCTTTGTAGTTTATCCTATCCTATTGTGTGTACCCTTTTACAACAAGTTGAGCCTAATGCCAACTATGCCATAGCCTTACATTTGAGAACTGTTCTGTTCTCAAATAACTTTGTGTCCTAAAAGGCCAACCAACTGTGCACCTTTATTTACTCCATTTTATTTTCATTGCCTTAGTCCATTTATCCTTAGAATGGTCGGAAAGAGCATCTTTGCTCATTTACATTTTGTAGGAATGTCACAAAAGTTTCATGTACCTTATTGCTCAAATGGCATAGAGGAATACTTTCTGACAACCATATTTTAGCAAAGATTCATATAATCTCAGATCATTCCTTTTGGGATCGATTTTACTCCCACTCAAACCAAGACCAATTATCTTGCTTCCACTTGGAACAAGAATAGAATTAGCTCCCACTTGGAACAAGAACAGGATCACTTTCATTCACTCTTGATGACGGAGGTGAACCTTGACGATAAACTAATTCATCATCAATTGAAATCCTCCCACTAGAATAAAGGGATCCGATTTGGTTTAGAGAGCTCATAGAGATAAGTCTTAACCTATCTCATCCTTTTTTGGAAATTTATTCCTTAGAACGCGATCTATATTAGTCAAGTTATAGTTGCACTCCCATTGTCTTATAGCCCAATGAGTAAAAAGCTTTCAGGTTAGAGTATCCCATAAAGATGCTCTTCCTTCAGCCTTTGACACTTCTATAGGAGGGGTTTAATTCACAGGTCGTATAACCCTCAGATCCAAAGACTCTCATACTGGGCTCTAATCCATAGCTCATATGGATTGGTAGCAACTTACTTTACAAGTACAATGTCAAGATCATAGATTGCAACAAAAAGAAATCTCCTTAATAGTATATTCACAAATTTTGTGCAATTGTTGATCCTACCATATCAGGTAGCATTCTACTTTCTTTGTCCATAATAACATTTCGTTACAGGATTTTAGGATGTTTAGCTAATAAACTATTCATTTTATAGCGCAATATCCACCAAAATAATGCCAATAAATGTTTGGTTATGATTTGGTCTTTGAGGCCTTAACCTCTTGGGTTTATTTAACTTTCAACCATGCTCATATGTTTTCTAAAACAACTTATCACTTCATACTCATCTAAAGTCAAATAAACAAGACCAAATCAAGTGAAATGTGATGAAACATAGAAGCTCTACGTCTTATTATCACATTTATTAGACCATAAATGTTCAAATGAATCAACTACAATGGAAATAAGGCTCTTTATAACCTTCCTAAAATTAAATGATGTTCTTGTTGTTTTTCCTGCTAGACTATGTTCACAAGTGGGTTAATTCACTTATCTTTGCTAACAAATCTTATTTTTGCTAGCTTTGACATATATATGCTTTTGACCCATATGGTCTAGTCTAGCATAACAAATATGCATTTCACATCATCACAATTATGTGAATACAGAAAAACAAACACTTGGATTAATAGAACATATATGTAATCCATTACAAGCAAACCATTTCTAATAAAGTAGAACCAAAACTAAAGGTGTTCTTAAAAGAAAACTAGTTAGGCTTCAATGCCATGAACATAGTCAAACAAAACCAACATAGCAAGATTATTCCAACGAATCTTAGGCACAAGAAGGATTTCATATAGGATTAGGTATCAACCGCTATGTAAGACTAGCTTGCATGCTCTGACTCATCTTGTTTTTGTCTCCATATGTATCCTCATCGAGCCATGTAAGAACCCATTCAAAGCTCAGCAAAGCATCTTGGTTCTTAGCTCTGTGGTTCGGATTCCTAAACCTACATTCCACATAGGATTAGCTTCGGAAACAAGAATACAACTAGCAACACAAAAGTCACTAGGAGATATTGCTAAGTACCTTCTTGGGCTCAATGCAATCACGAGTGTGGTGACCTATTTAGTCATAGTTGAGGTACTTAGCTTCCATTAAATCCTTCTTTCTTGCACATTTTCCTTTTCCTTGTTGGACATGCTCAGGTTCCTCATTTGACTGAGCCTTGCCAATCTAGTTCCTTTGGTCCTTTCTTTTAGAACCATTTCTTGAATTAGAGGTTAACATGTGCACTTCTGCACCTGCCACTTCAAGGGCTATCGCTGCTCCTCCTCTAACCCAAGCCGTCGCCTAATTTCCTTAGAAGAAACAATATACTTAGTTTGAGACAGGACCATCTTAATATAAGCCCAGTCATCAGGCAAGGAATGATCACGACACTTCGTCGGTCAATTCATAACCTATTTCAGCCAATTCACTAATCATATTTGACGTGTGCCTCAAGTGCTCCCTCATGGAGATATAAGGGTTCTTTTTATGATTTTCAAACCTGATAATAAGGGACCTAAGTCTAGCAATTGCGGCGACTGACATGATACTTGTAAAACACTGAAGTTTTACAATTAGTATAAAAACGCACATATGTTTACTATTTTAGCATACGCTTATCCATACAACTTAGAAATAACCGATAGAGTTAATATATGCAAAATATAGACCCTAGAGTCGAAAGTTCACATATTGTTCCTAGTCATCGTTGTAGGAATGAATATTTTAGTGTAATTAACTTTGTCGTTTCATTCCAAATTATTATAACATTCATCACAAATTGAAATATTCTAAAAGAAATTCTCAAATTTCTAGTCAAAGAGGATATGCCAATCTCAAGAATATTTCAAGAAAGTTTAACATATATCCATAAATATATAAAAATGAATTTAATCATGTCAGGCATAATTTTCATATTTAATAAAATTCTCAAAAAAGATAACATTTGAGAAATCTCATAAGAAATTTCAATTAAATTATATAAATGCATAAGCCAAAAAATAAAGCATAAATTAATCCTTATGGTCAATTTAGTCAATCCTTTAGCCAACAAGTCAATCCTTTTGATCAACCATAGCCAATCCTTTGGTCAACTTTGAAAAAACCTTTTTTTTTTTCAATGTTGCTGATGCTGGCGTGGGGTGGGGGGCCTCACACACCACTGTTGGTCCCCGATCACACAACTTAAAAACCGTAAAAACGGGTTAGCCAAACCCCCGAAATGAACGTGGCCATGAATCATGAGTTTTGTGCTTGTTTTCATCAAATTAATCTAATGGAATCTATCCTAAACTCATCTTAGGATCCACTGAAACCTTTAATTTCAAAATACAACCAAGAACAATGCAGTAAATTGAACAAAATCGGTCTCAAATTGCGCAACAAGCGACAAGATGATTTTGCATGACTCCGGCCAAATTTCAGCCATGTTCTGAAGAATTAGCATCATATATTAGAGGGCTTTTGTTCAAAACTTCATGGGTAACAAAAAATCATAAATCAATTGCAAGCAACAATGACAAAAAACCAATCAAAATCAAGTTCAAAAATGCGAAGCCTAACCCTCAATTTTCGGCAATAATTTCGCCAAATTCTGGCAGGTGTTACGAAATTGTTTGGGGGCTTTTGCTCAAAATGATGTTCTCAACATTTTTCAAAAATCAATTGCTCGAATTAATCACCTAAATGTATAAGGATCGAATTGGAACCTTCGACCCAAAACCCTAGTCATTATCACGACATTTTCGTAAAAATTAGGGGCGAGCTTTGGTTGAATCGATTAGGATTCAGAGGGTTTTTACTCAATACAACTTGGCTAATCAAAGGCACAAAGCGATTGAAGAAAAAGATTGGCATGCATATAATATGTTAAATTAAAGCTCTCTTGAAGCTCTCTCAAAATTCATAATTTACGAAAATTTATCCATGATTTGCCCATGAAATAATGGCATGAAATTTCAAGTACTAAGCGAATAAACCGAATTATAAACCTAATCTGTGGCACAAATTTCAAGAAATCTTTACAAGTAATCCAACCAGGAAAGAAGCCAATTGGCTCTGATACCAATGAATGAATTAATATAACGAATTAAGCGTAAATGAATTTACCTTAATCTTACAGCAGAAGACAATTGAACCTTGGCTTGAATCATTGGTCATGTAAGGGACTCATAATACGAAGAACCTTCACAATTGTGTAGAAAACTCACTCTAGAGAACTCTCGATGTTTCTCTGATGTATTTCCTCATAGACTGATCTTCCTTCTTCTTCAACTTGACCTGTGACCAGATCTATTGTGCATGGTGAGGAACCTTCTTCCTCATCTCTCCTTTTGAGCAAATTTGTTGGCAATAATGAGCAGACTAGTTCACAATTGTTCGTTAAAAAAAGTGCACACTTTTATATCCTTAAGTATCTAACTTTTACTTGTCATAATAAGTATTTTAAGATTTTTTTAGTTGAATTTATTTCATTTGTAGAAAAATCAGAAAAATAATCAATTGGGCACAAACATGAAGCTGAATTGGGAGCAAATCAAAAAGGGCCCAACCACCCTTGTCATTCCATCAGAACACACATCTCACGTGACTCAATTCAAGTAAACACCCTTCCCCCCAACCTATTTTCTCTTTCCTCCAAACTCCCCCATCTACAGTTCATCTTCATTCCGCAAAAACAGGAGCGTCCAAGTTCACTTTTCACCCACACCAACTCCATCACCATTGTCCATGATGAGATTCTTTTGGCGAATTGATCTCTGCAGCTACGAACCCAATCAAAGATGCTAATTTTTCACAATGGAACAACCTATCTCAAAGTGGTGGTTGTGCACAGTGAGAAAGAAGGGAAACAAACCCAAATTTTGTGGGAATGGGAAGTCAAACACGGTTAGAATCTTGTGTATAAATAGAGGTGTTGGGGAAGCTTGGAATAATCGGTCATGAGCCATAGTTCAATTGTATCTAGATCTCCAAGTCATTTCATTCTCTGTTTCTGATTCTTGGTGATTTTTAGGTTCTTCTCCATTGTTGGTTTGAGAGCCCAAGATGCCATTCTTGAAAGTTTCAAATGTTGAATACTAATTCTTTTTTCTTCTATTTTGTGCTGTTGTTGAGGATTTGGCTACTGGTTTGAATTAATTTGTAAGTTTTTGGTCCAATTTTCAGTCATTTTGGGACTCTATTACTTCATTTTCGTGTTCTATTTTCCAGTTGAATGCTTAGTTTTTTTTTTTTTTTTTGGGTCTCCATGCCTGGCTTCTTTTCACGTTAATGGTGCCTAGCCTTTTTCTTTTCAATCTTGTTTATTTATTTATTTTTACTACATGTTTCATTTTCTAGGTAGAAATTCCAAAGCTCTCTGATTAATGCGATGCTTCCAGTTACTTTAGTGAAATGGGACAAAAGCAATTGAGTGATTTAATATTACTTTCATTTGTTCTCCTTCATTTAATTACTTTTGATTTATTTAGTCTTGCTGAATTTATTATTATTATTATTTTGTCGTTTGGTCGATCACGTGATTTCACTAGCAATTTATTTGGCTGGGGCATGAAATCTTATCATAGGCTAGGTTTAATCTGTTTTTTCCCCTTATTATAGCTTTGATTTATTAGTTCCTGCTAATTAAGTTATAAGTGGTATTATTATTATTTTATTTTTTTTTGTTTTGTGGTTTGCATTTTATGAGTAAGTTTATGTATAGATTTAGTCAATAGTTTAATTCAGTTAGTTGTTATCAGTAGTTAGTTAATACACTTGTTAGATTTTGATTCTACCATCTTCGTGGGACAACTCGTACTCGCCGGATCAAACTCTAAATCAGACACCATGCGCTTGCGGCCTTATTTTACACCAACAAACTTTTGGCGCCGTTGGCGGGGAAGGTAAATATTTAATCGATCACTTTTTTTTACTTGCTATTTTTGTCGAGATTTGTGTCTTTTATTAGTTTTTGTGCTTTATTTTATTTATTATTAGTCTTTATTTATTGTTTATTCTCTTTATTTGAGTAGTTTTTATTTAGATCACTTTTATTTATTTTCTTTCCTGTGTAAAAAAAAGACCAAAAATACAATTGTGGGTGTAGGATTTGCATGATTGTTTGGGTTAGAGAGTCTAAAAGAAGAAGACTGATTAGGATCGAAGCTCAACCTGAACTTGAACTTGAAAAAATGGCTAGACAAGAAAGAACTGAAAGGGCCTTGAATGATATCTTTTATCCTCCACATTTAACCTTACCTTCATGTTTTAATCTACCCGCCCTAGGTACTAATGTGAACCTGAAACTAGAACCACATTATATTCATATGCTTCTTAAATTCACTAAACTTGAAGATGCTTATTTATTTTTAAGTGAATTTAAAGAAGTATGCAATATGATACATTTTCATAATGTGAATATTGATGTGGTTAAACTGAGATTTCTTCCATTCACTTTAAAAGATAATGCCGAGAGATAGATGTATAGTCTGCCTGCTACCTCTATTTCTAATTGGAATGATTTCGTTAAAGTCTTTTTGCGAAAATACTTTCCTAATGGCAAAACCGTTAAGGAATGAAATAAATCAGTTTATTTAGTTTGACAAGGAACCTTTTTGGAGGTACATGGAAAGATTTAAGAACTTGATGGCCCAATGTGCCCACTATAGTCTTGAATAGTGGCATCTACGTCAAATTGTTCATAAGGCTTTGGACCAACAAGCTAGGACTATGCTAGAGTCTATGTGTCAAGGTGGATTCTTATCTAAGAGTCCTAGCATAGCTTGGGAATTCTTAGAGGACTTAGTGAAAAGACAATGCAGTGGGAGACCACTAGAGATGATAGTCTATGCTTTAAAATCACCAGTACTAAGGGGGGTATGCATGCAGTGTCAAATTGAGCCATATAGAGTCTAGATTTACAGCTTTAGAGAACCAATTAAAGGGGTTGACTATTCAGCAACCTCAGGTCTTTCAAAGCGCCACCATTACATGTTCTCACTGTCAATCCTCATACCATACCTTAAGCGCTTATCCCTTCGAGGCTCACCTAGTTATCCACTGGTGGCAGTGAACATGGCCTATCAAAGGCTAAGAAATGACCCTTTCGCACCAACGTACAATCCAGGGTGGTGTAATCACCCCAATTTTTCCTGGAGCCAAGGTCAGAACTTAGGAGGTGCTATCACATAGACCGGAATGTTCCCTGGAAACACTTTTATCCAGCCGTACCAAGCACCTAGGCTACATCCTCCCTCTGTTGCCCACACTCAATCACCTCCTGGCTATAATGAGATTAACAAAAGATTTAACGATCTAGAGAGATCACAAAATAGCGTAGAGAAGGTAATGAGGACCATCGCAGAACAGTTATCTCAGCTAGTCACTGCCACCAGGGAGAAGGGAACATTTTTTAGTCAGACAGAACCCAACCCAAATGTAGGTCTATCTTCGATGCGCCCACCAGCTCATGATAATGTGAAAAGGGTTAATGCAATAACTGCACTGAGGTCAGTCGTTTAATTGATCATAACTTAGAAGATCTTGTGGATGTCCCTGTTCAGTTTTCTCCATCTCTGTCTTCACCATCTCCTCCTGAGAATGATTCTACTTCTAGAGATGCTACTGATGGCACCCCAATTCACCCTTTCCCCTCCCGATTGACTAATTTAGTTGACCCTAAGGAGACTAAGCAAGATGAGTCCAAAGAGAGGGATGATACATCTCAACCTTCGATTGTTGATAGGGTTCATAAACCCGTTGCACCCTTGTCGAATAGGCTAAGGAGCAAGAAGGACCAGACTCATGTTGATAAGATTAGAGAGACCTTTTCTCAAGTTAAAATCAACATTCCCCTTCTAGATGCTATCCAGCAGATGCCTCCCCATGCTAAGTTCTTGAAAGAGTTGTGCACCACAAAGAGAACAAATAATGTCCCAAAGAAGGCTTTCTTAGCCTCTAATGTGAGTTCTATTATCTCACTCCAGATTCCAGCCAAGCACAAAGACTCCGGTTGCCCTACCATTTCTGTAGTCGTAGGGGACCAAACCATCCATAGAGCATTGTTGGATTTGGGGGCCAGTGTTAATTTGCTTCCATACTCGATGTATGAGAGGCTGGGATTAGGAGAGTTAAAACCCACTAGAATGATTCTCTAATTAGCGGACCACTCCACTAGAACTTCTAAGGGAATAGTCGAGGATGTTTTGATTAAAGTGGGTGAGTTCATATATCCTATGGATTTTGTTGTTCTGGAAACTGAGTCTATTGCTAATTCTGAAACCCAAATATCTATCATTCTTAGTCGACCTTTCCTACCTACTTCAAATGCTTTGATCAATTGCAGGAATGGTGTGCTGAAATTATCTTTCGAAAACATGATTATAAAGTTGAATATGTTTAATTTGCAAAGACAACCTGCTATCTTTGATGAGTTTGATAGTGTTAATTGGCTTGATGTGTATGCTTGTGATGACTCATGCATTGACGGTTTGATTGAAAATGATATTTGTGATGAGATTGATCCCCTATCCACTGATTCTTCTGATTCTCCTTCTTTTGCACATACTCCCGATCCCGTATTGGAGTTGAAACTTTTGCCTGATTCCCTTAAGTTTGTCTTTTTGGGTTCTAATGAGACTTTTCCTATCATTATTGCATCTGACCTGATTGAGGATTAAGAGGCTAGATTGTTGAAAGTACTTAGGGAACACGAAGAGGCCATAGAGTTAACATTAAAGGTATTAGCCCCTCCATTGTGCAACGTAGAATTCATCTTGAGGAGAATGCTAAACCTTATAGAGACCACCAAAGACGTCTAAACCCTACCTTGCAAGTAGTCACCAAAAAAGAGATCATTAAGTGGCTAGATCACGGGATAATCTACCCAATTTCTGATAGTGAATGGGTCAGCCCATTTCAATTCGTTCCTAAAAAACCGGTATTATCGTGATTATGAAAGACAAGAACGAGTTAGTCCCCACTAGAGTCCAATCTAGGTAGCGTGTGTGTATTGACTATAGGAAACTGAATGCCGCTACTAGAAAAAACCACTTCCCTTTACCTTTTATAGACCAAATGCTTGAGAGGTTCGCTGGACATAGTTACTACTACTTTTTGGATGGATTCTCTGGCTACACCGAAATCTCCATAGCACTTGAGGACCAAGACAAGACCACTTTTACATGCTCCTTTGGTACGTTTGCCTTTAAGAGAATGCCAATTGGTCTTTGTAATGCTCCTGCCACTTTTTAACATTGCATGATTTCTATATTTTTTGATATGATTGAGCAATACATTAAGGTGTTTATGGATGATTTTCTGTGTTTGGTTCCCTACTTGGTTACTATTTAGCCAATCTGATAAAATTTTTACAAAGATACAGGGAGAAGAATTTGACTCTGAACTGGAAAAAATGCCATTTTATGGTAAAGAAGGGAATTGTTTTGGGGCATGTAATTTCACATGATTGGATTGAGGTCGATAAAGCAAAAATTGATTTGATTACTAATCTTTCCCCTCCCACTTGTGTGAAAGACATTAGGTTATTTTTAGGGTATGCAGGATTTTATAGATAGTTTATCCAGGATTTTAATAAAATTGCTAAGCCCTTGACTAATCTTTTAGCCAAAGATGTACCTTTTCACTTCTCTAAGGAGTGTTTAAAGGCATTTAATAGGCTGAAGGAAGCCCTAACTTCTGCACCTATTTTACACCCTCCTATCTGGGGAGAGCCCTTTGAGCTGATATGTGATGCTTTTGATTATACTGTAGGACTTGTCTTAGAACACTGTGTACATAAGAAACCTCATGTCATATATTATGCGAGTCACACTTTGAATAAGGCCCAGTTGAACTATGCTATGACTGAAAAGAATTTTTGGCAGTTGTATTTGGTTTTGAAAAATTACAACCCTATTTGATTGGCTCTCATATGATTGTACATACTGACCATGCTATACTAAAGCATCTTTTCTCTAAGAAGGATGCAAAACCTATATTTCTTAGGTGGATTTTACTCTTGTAGGAATTCGATTGTGAGATTCGAGATAGAAAAGGTTCTGAGAACCTAGTTGCTGACCATCTATCCCGAATCATGGTTGAAAGTGAGTGCACCATATCTGAGTGCTTCCCTAATGAGTAGCTACTTATGGTTCAATCTGAACCATGGTATGCTGATATTGTCAACTACTTAGTGAGTCGGGACATACCCCTAGGTCGGAGTATGCATGATAAGGACACATTCTTTTTTCTGGTGAAATTTTTCTATTGGGAAGACCCCTACTTGTTTAAATATTATTTTGACTAGATTTTTAGTAGGTGTATTCTTGATAATGAGATTAAAAGTGTCCTTTCTTTTTGTCATGACCAAGCATGTGGGGGCATTTTAGTGGGAAGAAAACAGCTGCCAAAGTCCTTCAATATGGTTTATATTGGCCTACCTTGTTCAAAAATGCCCACTTATACTATAAAAGTTGCCCTAGGTGTCAATAGTTTGGGAAAATCAGTAAGAGAGACATGAAGCCCCTTAATCCGATCATTATTGTTGAAATTTTGATGTTTGGGGGATTGATTTTATGGGACCATTTCCTTATTCTTTTAGTAATGAATATATTCTCCTTGCTGTAGACTATGTGTCTAAGTGGGTGGAGGCTGTGCCGACCAGGACAATTGAGGCTCGAGTCGTTGTCAAGTGGCTTATGGAAAATATTTTCTCCAGGTATGGCATGCCCAGGGCTATCATTAGTGACCAGGGTACTGATTTTGACAATTGTTCTTTTGATGCATTGTTAAAAAAAGTACTCGCTCGATTACTTATCATTTAATCACCTCTTATCATCCTCAAACTAGTGGCTAGGTAGAGGTTTCTAATAGGCAAATTAAGCCAATTTTAGAAAAGACTGTGAGTAGAAACCGTAAGGTTGGACAGATAAGCTCATTGATGCTCTTTGGGCTTGGAGAGGAAGTTACAGTTGAGTAAGTTGGAAGAAATCAGAGCTGAGGCCTAAGAGAACTCTAGGATGCATAAGGAGAAAGCGAAATTGTTCCATGATAGGCACATTCACAGGAAAGAGTTTTTCCCAGGTCAGAAGGTATTACTTTATGACTCTAGACTTCATCTTTTTTCAAGTAAGTTAAGGTCTCGTTAGACAGGCCCTTTCATTATTTCTCATGTTTTTCTACATGGTGCTATAGAGATACAGGATCCCATGAGAGGCACACACTTTAAAGTGAATGGACAAATGTTAAAACCATTTTCAAAGCTACCTGCAGTGAAGGGAGAAGTAGAGTATCTGATGCTCTGCAAACCTGAGTACAGAGACTGACGATAAACTATAAAAATACATCTTATCTGTGACGGAAATACCGACAGAAAAAGAACATTTTTCCGACGGAAAAACGGCTTCCCGACGGAAAATACGATGCGAAATGTGCCGCCGGAATTTAGCTCATCGTAGAAAATAGTCCGACGGAAAACTCCCATTGGTGATACCGTCGGACAGTGGTTCTGGTGCAGGCAGTTTTGCAGAGGGGGAGAGAAATTCCGTTGGAATTTCCGATGGAAAATTTCGTCGGAATTTCCCTCCCCCTCAAAAAATTTTTTTTTCTTTTTAAAAAATTTTGGTTCTCAAAAACAAAGAGAAAACTTCAATACATCACGACATGTAATAATCAGCAAATATAAAGTTTTATATCTGCCAAAAAAAAGTGTTAAATTAAATATTAATCACGACATTCATAAAACACAATTGTTTTGGATCTACACGCATATCACATAAACTACATGCAGATCATATAAACTAATCAGAATCAGATAAATTTGTAGGATCATCGGCA
Source organism: Carnegiea gigantea (assembly GCA_029747015.1). Taxonomy (NCBI): domain Eukaryota; kingdom Viridiplantae; phylum Streptophyta; class Magnoliopsida; order Caryophyllales; family Cactaceae; genus Carnegiea; species Carnegiea gigantea. The sequence continues at coordinate 166,709 of JAKOGI010001577.1, read as the reverse complement.
TTGTCATTTTGGGAGTCCTCTTCATCATCAGGGCTCAAGTTAATTTGGCTGAAAGAACTTGCACTTTGTCCTTTAAGAAATCTTAAAACTTTTTTCATCATGCGCTCTGTCTTCCCCTATTTCTTGGCAATTTGATTTATACCCTCTGCTTGCTTGATTATGCTCTGATTGAGGAGTTGCACTTGCTCTCTTGGATCAAAATGCTCGGCTGATGAGTGACGTGCAGCTGCAATTGTAGCTGATTTCTTCAACTTGATCCCCTCCGTGCCCAAACCGTATACACGGCCTTTTCTGTCCAGATTTTTTTAATCTAAAACTCTTATGGGGTCACAGGGGACAGTTGGGAGCCCCCTTAAGTTGCAACTTGAGTGTACTCCTGTCATTTGTTGTGATGATCCTCCTGAAAATTGTCAAAAATAAAATTATTTCATACTAAACCGACAATTATAATATATGAATAATCTTTGGATAAAATGTGCCAAACTTACATATTTTTTTGCAGATTTTTTATCTACAAAAGTTTTGCCTTTCACCTTGCAGTGAGTGTCCTTAAATAGTTTCTCACATGTGGGTTTCCTACCTAATGCTTTGGCCTAAAGGAAAAAAAAGTAACAAGTGATTGAATGTAAACAAAGACGAAAACCTCAATCCATACCATACATTATATATAAGAAATACGCTTATTAACAATCACATTCCTTACCAGGCGCCTTTTCCTTTCACTAATCGGAATTGAGCCACATGTATGTAATGAAGGACCAAAACCTTCTGCATCACTCAATCTATTCATTTTATTTTGTTGACTCAATTTCTTGAACTTGTCATCCTCACTCCAATGTTTAAGCATCTCATTGCAAACACTAGGTGGTAACCACTTCGGCTTTTTGTTGCACTTTCTGGCATATCCAAGAATGTCCCTAAGTTGAGTTGCACCTCTGTACTCAAAGTTACGCCGTATCTGACTTTCATTGTCTGGATGCCAATAGTAGTATTTCTGTGACAAAGTTGAAGTATATTAGTAATTAAACATCGCAAACAATCCAATAACGACTTCCAAATTCATTGTACAGAAAATTAACCTCGAACTCATTAAACCATATGTCTCTCTGAGATTGTGGAACTTCCCCCCACGTGGTCCAAGGACGTGGGTACTTACCTGCAAAACTTTCAACAATTTTTTAAACTATGCCCTGATATGAAACAAAACTAAGAATAAAAAAAGAATTTGTTAAAAGTAATTACTGTAAGCATTAAAAGAATATGATTACTGAAAAAGTTAGAAAGTTTGTAATGAACTTACGTGTTACCATCAGGTTGTATATATATCTTATTATTGGTGCTTGCAATTTCACTATCAGGTGCAGGACTTTGTCTATCTCTTCCTACTCCTTTATTTTGGACGCCTTTGTTGTGCACTGAGTGGCTTGGCATTCTAGATTGATCCATAATCTGATTACTGTTGAAATGTGGACTATAAGCCAAACTGTTGATAAAGTAATGGAGTAGCTGAAGTACCACCCATGTAAAGAATATTGGGTTGGATTGGTGGCTACGTACCCGCACTAAAAAAGGTGGTTGCATATGGGGTTGCTCATTCATACGACCAAAATAATTTCTGAATGGTTGAGTTGGATCGAGAAAACCTCCAAACATTCTACTAAAGGTATTTGTTTCATAGTTTTGATCAGCAGGATCATACTGTGGGGTCGGTTGTGGTGCTCCTCTAACCGCATCATTCCTAAATGTTTGACCTCGACCACGTCCACCATTGAGTCCAGACATCTAATAAATAATAACAAAATGAAAAAATACAACATCGCAAATATTCATAGTATTGTCAGTAAAAAAATTACAGTACATATATACAATTATTTTTCCTAGCTTGCAATTAAAAAAAACTACATACACATGCATCAGTATCCATACAACTAGAAGATTAAATCAATCATTGTGGGACACATCATCATTGTCATCATCATCACTTTGCAATGTCATATTTTCTTCATCATCATCATCACGAGTGTCTTCAGCTTCATCCTCCCATTCGCCTTCTTCATCCTCTTCATCACCATCATCCTGTTCACCATTTCCATCATGATCATCACCCCAATCATGTCCATCAACATCATCAGCTTGTGCAGTTTTGTTGACTAATGTTGTGGCTATTACGTTATCCACATTCATGGTTATCATTCCTAGCTGTTGATAGGTAAGTTCTAGATTATCCTTATCTTTAGGGGCACTGCGACATTTGTTCGGTACGGCTACCCACTAATTCGCTTTTTCGGGTCCCCTCAGGGTACTTAAGATATACCACTTGGGTTGTAATATCAGCAAATATAAATGGGTCAAACTTTCTGTAACGTCTGGTATGATTAACCTCAAGATATAGGATAAATTTAGGATAACGTAGCCCCCGAGGAACATCCGGGTCAAACCACTCACAATTAAAAAGTACACATTTTTTAATTGGTTCACCCGTAAATTCAACATGAACAATTTCATGGAGTATGCCATAGTAATCCCCTGATACTTCATCACCTTCGCCAACTCCTTTGACACACACGGTATAATTATACGTGGCTTTACCTTCCTTTCTAGCTTTGGTATGAAACTGATAACCATTAACTTTATACCCAGAGAAACATTCGACAACCATAATTGGTCCATGAGATAAGTTCATCAAAAAAATCTTGCCTTTCATCATTAAACACCGAGTAAGAATTGACCTAGGAGGAAAAAAGAATGTAATTCTCTTTAGAGTTACAAAAATATCTTGTAAGAATTGAAGATTAGTTATGAAAAATTACTTACATTATACTCAAAACACTGTGCAAAATTTGTCTCGATAAACAAGTCAACTTCAACATCACTCGCGTTTGGATTATGACTGCGAAATTGATGTCTAAACCAACTGTATTATTTCACGAATAAAATTATTTAATTACTCAACAATTGTTAAGTATTTAAATGAAACTTTCAGTAACTGATATACTTATTCCAAATATGGTTGCACTTCATCACAATTCAGTAAAATGTGAAGGCGAGCGATATGGTACTCCAGCTCAGTAAGATATCTTTTTCCTCGATTTTCAAATGGAGTATCCTTATGGTTGAACATCGACGGAGTTGGCATTTGTGGTTCGAGTTGTTGCATACCCTCATTATGCCCAATATTTGGGTGATGCAAGCTTGACTGAAAATAATACTCAGCGAAATGTTTAATCTCAAATGCTAAGTATGTGTGAACCATAGATGCCTCTACACGAGCTTTATTCTTTGCCGCAGGCTTCAACTAGCTAAAATACCTCTCAAAAGGATACATTCATCGATATTGAACAGGACTACCCAACAAAGCTTCTTCAGCTAAATGAATAGGCAAATATTCTATGACATTCTAAAAACCAGGAGGGAAAACTGTCTCAAATTTACAAAGAATTATAGAAATGTTCTTGTTCATCTCTTCAAGCATGCTAACATATAACTCACTGGAGCATAGGTTCTTGAAAAATTCACTTAATTCGACCAAGGGTCCCAAAACATCTTCCGGAAGAGCAGTAAAAGCTACTGGAAGAAGATTCTCTAAAAATACATGATGATCATGACTTTTTATATTTTGCAACTTTGTATTAGATGGATCCACCCAATTTCCCACATTAGAAGAATAACCATCAGGCACATGAACCTCTCACAACCATTGGCAGACAACCCTTTTTTGAGGTAACGACAGTGCAAACTTGGCTTTTGGCTTACACAATCTATCAGTAGACCCTCTTATAGCCAAGTTCAATTCTCGCCTACTACACAGAATAGACATATCCATTCTTACTTTTGATATCATCCTTTGTTTTTCTCAGAACATCCATCACTGTGTTTATAATATTTTCACTAAAATTTTTCTCAATATGCATAACATCAAGGTTATGCCTCAGAAGTTGATGCTTCCAATAAGGCAACTCCCAAAAGATGCTGTGCTTTGTCCAATTATGTTCATTTTCCTCAAATCCTAGAATTTGAAAATGTACATTTGTAGTCACTTTAGGCAATATCGATACTATATTAGACAACATTTCACCAAAAATCCCTTGGGGAGGGCCACTATGTATGCTCTTCCCTTTACGAAAGCAACTTTATTAGCTCTAAAACAATGATTCCGAGGCAAGAACTGACGATGGCAATCGAAAGAAGATGGCTTTCGTCCATGCTATAACTGGAATGCACAATTTTGGTGCATACAAATCGGACATGCTAACAACCCATGAGTACTCCAACTGGATGACATACCATAGGCGGGAAAATCATTAATTGTCCACATCAACATGGCATGCAATCTAAAAGTTTTCCCACATGAAACATCAAATGTATCTATCCTAATATCCCACAGCATTTTCAACTCATCAATTAAAGGTTGTAAGTATACATCAATCTTGCTATTTAGATTTGTTGAACCTGGAATAATACAACTTAAAAACATGTATGGAGTGGTCATACACATATCTGGAGGCAAGTTATAAGGTGTAACAACAATTGGCCACACAGAATACGATCTTCCAGATGTGGAAAATGGTGTGAAACCATCAGCACAAAGACCTAACCTTACATTTCGAGGTTCTGCTGCAAAATTTAGATACTTTTGATCGAAATGCTTCCAAGCCAATCCATCTAATGGATGCCGGAGAACACCCAATTCTTGGCTGTGCTCATGATGCCATCTCATGTGGACGGCGGTCCTTTTTGAGGCATACAGTCGTTGCAATCTTGGGATTAAAGGTAGGTAGTGCATTTTAGTACATGAAACATCCTTATGACCTCGTTGGTTGGAGATCTTTGGTAATTATCTTGCATATCCACAAAATTTTCATGCGGACAAACCCTCATCCTGCTTATAACAAAGTATGCAACCATTCAAACAACAATCAATTTCCTAAACATCCATGCCTAAATCTCTCACTTTTCTGAGCTGCTGATGATGATTTTTTGGAATTCCACTTTCAGAAGGGCATATATCTTTCATCGGGCCAACAACTTCGTTGAAACAACGTTGAGACATGTTGTGCCCCGATTTAATACTAAGTAGTCTCACAGATGTTTCAAGTTCAGTAATGTTACACCCTTCATACAATGGTCTTTGGGCATATTCAAGCATAGTGTAAAATGCCTTAGGATTTGCATCATGATGGCTACTCATATTCATTTCATTAGCTTAGAAGGCAGCATGAAGCATGTTCTCCATATGATTATGATCGTTGTGATCGTAATCAAAATTTATAGAATGTAAACTACTTGTAGCCCCTGCTTCCAAATTATCTTCTTCCCCATGACTTGTCCAACACCAATAATTCTTCACAAACTCCTTTCTATGTAAATGAGACTTTACAACGTCAGGTGTAAAATACTGCATATTCTTACACTTCACACATGGACATCTATAAACTCCATTAACTCCATACTCCTCCTGATTTCGTGCAAATTCATCAAACATATTAACTGCCATCAACCACTCATCTCTAACCTATGTCCATCAGGATTTTTTCTCTTATACATCTATTGACGATGCAACAACCATTTCATATGTTACTAATATGATTACCTTAATTGATATGTAAACTATAATTAATTGTAATAAATATCTTTTAGAAATCTATTTGACTTGTTCAACACATATTTATGTATTACATAAAAATATATTTAATAGAACTATTAAATATACCATAATACACCTAATTAAGCATCAAACACAAATTACATAATTCATTTCACACTTCATTCAAATAAACAAATCAAAAAACAAAATACTATTACCCAAAAGATAAAATAAAAATACTTAACAAATCAAACAGAAAATTAACCATACCTCAAACAAGAATATTCTTCACATACTTTCCAATAATTAATATACACAACAAATCAAACAAAAAAAAAACATGCTTAGCATACTTAAACTATTCACCAATATTTCTCATCACTATATTATTTGTGAAAATAAATGTAATTAAGCATCAGACACGAATAAAATTATTTATTTCGTACTTCGTCCAAATAAATAAACCCAAACAAAAATAATAAAATATAATACAATTAACATAATGAGCAAACTTCAATTACTATGCACTTAACATGCCTCAATATTACAAAAATAAAAGATAAATTCTTAACATATCAAGCAAATCATACATAAAATTATACATATCTCAAAAACACATATACTTTACATACTTACAAAACATTAATATATATCACAAATCAAACGAAAAACAAACATACTTAGAAAATTTAAAATGTTCACTAAAACAAAACACATAACACATGTTTAATATACTTCAATATTTTATAATAATTATATAATTATTATAAATGTACATACTTATCATATTTTACTGCACTTATTCAAATTAATACACTTCACAAATAAAATTAAAAATTAACATAATTCACATCCATATTTTACAAAAAAATAAATTGAATAAATTATCCAAATTAAATATGCTTCAAAATTTAATTTTATAAAAGTTAAGAACACATACAAAATTAATATAGATAATTTCAAAATATAATAATTACACTAACCTTTAAATACCCATAAATCAAAGCGGATTAAATAAATTATCCAAATATACTCTCCTCTTTCTCTCTCTTCATTGCTCCCTCTTTCTCTCTCTTCACGGTTTTAAATGATTTCAAAACTCATCCAAAATCTATCCGACACAGTTAAAATCGTAACTGTAGTGATTAATCATTCACAAAGTAAACTAAAAATATGTAACTAATCAACCAAATCATACCAAAAATTAACCACATCTCCAAAAAAGAATATTACTCACATACTTACCAAAAATTAATATACACAACATACATTAGATATTAAATTAGAGTTACATTATTCAGTATAAATTTTATGTTCACTAATGACACAAATAAATAAACTTATATTTAGTTCACATTGTATATTCCCGGGTTCCTTCAATAAATTTTCACAAAACCTAAACTACAACAATTAATGTAACTAAACATATATGTTAATTAAAAAAATAAATTTAACATAACAATATTATTTATCCAAATAAACCTAATTAAGCATCAACCACAAATTAAATTATTTATTTCACACTTCATCCAAATTAACAAACTAAACAAAAATAACAAAATACTATTAACATACTTGGCAAACTTAAATTAATATATACTTAACATACCTAAATATTACAAAAATATAACAAAAATTCTTAACATTTCAAACAAATCATTAAAAAAATTAAACATACCTCAAAAAACATACACTTCACATACTTACAAAAAATTAACATATACCACAATTCAAACAAAAAATAAACAAACTTAAATTATTCACTTTAACAAAATATATTATACATGCTTAACATATTTAACATTTTATAATAATTAGATAGTTATTTTAAATGTACATACTTAACATGTTTTACTCCACTTATTTTAATAAACATATTTTGTTAATTTAAAAAACCTAATATAATTCACATTTATATTCTACGGAAAAAATCAATTAATTAAACTAGATAAACATGCTTCAAGATTAAAATTCATAAAAATTAGCATCACATATCAAATTAATACAATTTCAAAACGCAACAATTCTACTAACCTTTAAATACCCGAAAATTCAAATGGACAACTGGCGGCAGCGGCATTGGGGGCGGCAAAAGTTGGAAAATTAAGTACCATAAAAAATATCAATTACCTTAAATAATTTAATTTTAAACAACAAATTAACTAAAAAACAACTTATCATTCAATTTTTTGGTGACCAGAATCTTCAACACTCCACCGTGCTCTCTCTTCCTTCTCCTCCCTCTCTCTCTTTGAAACTCACTTTCTCTCTCCTCACATGCGAATGCCTAGCCAAATTTTTCCTCCCCAAAAATAAAAAGCCAGATCTACTGCAGCCTCGTGGAATCCGTCCGGTTTCCGACGGATTCTGATGGATTCCGACGGAATTCCATCAGAATTTCCGTCGGATTTTCCGACGCAAATGTTTCCGTTGGAAATTTAAAAATTCGTCGGAATTCGTCGCTTTATTCGTCAGATCTTCTGATATTGTTCGACGACCTTCAGCTGCGTCGCTTTTTCCGTTGGAGCTGGACATCGTTTTTGTAGTGATGGAGATTAGATTGGATGCATCCAGCATTCAACTTAGTACTATTGTTCCTTTGTAAAAATCTTATTTTGTATATATTTTCCACTTATTTCTTTTCTTTGTTTTTTTATTTATGTTGTGCTTCATTTTGATACTTTTGCATGCAATCGAGACATTGCGTCGTTTAAGTGTGCGGGTGAGGGTTGCATTTCTTAAAAAAAAAAAGAAAAAGATTTTCTTTTCTTTCCTTTTTCTTTCATTTCTTTTGTTTCGTTTTGGAGAGTGTATACTATTTTGATGAGTTTGAACCCTTGTAACTTGATATTAGGTTGTATATAGGTAAGATTTACAGGGTAAAGACATAATCTGAAGGGTGATATTCTAGACCCCACTTCTTTCCTCATTACTCCCTTATAACTACGAACCCAATCATTTCTTTAAACATCACTATTATCCTAGAATCTTATTCTTTCATAGTTGATTCTCCCACTTATCTGTGTATAGTTGTTGTTTTTGCTCTTAACTTGAAAAAAAACAATAATAAAAAAAGAGAAGAGCCAAGGTTGGGAATGACAAGTATCCCTTTGAGGCATGCGCTAATGGGTGTCACCCTTTGAGGCAATATTGCTACTAGAAAAACTTGCTTCGTGTGACAGCAAGTCAATATAGTAGTTATGTCTTCTCAAGTGAGAATGAGTCAAACTTTGATTAGCCTAATTTCTAAGATAATAGTTTTGAAGTGTACTAGGATGATAGCCTAATTTCTAGGATGACAAAACTTGCACACCATGCACTAGGATGGATATATGGTTATACTGGTTTTCGAGGTAAAAAGTTGGAGTTAAATGTCATCTATGAGGACTTAAAGTTTTGAAGTGTACACTTTGTTTATATACAGGCTAATATCTTGACTAATAGGGGTGATATCTTATTGAAATTTTATATTGGCCCCTTTATACATTTGTGTAAAGAATTTCTTTTCTTTTTCTTTTCTTTCTTTTCTTTTCTTTTTCCTTTCAAAGATTTTGTGGGTATATCTTTCGCAAATCCTCATGAGACCTTGCGCGTCTGCTAGGGGGAACCTAGAGATTTAAAGGGCTTGTTGTATATGCTAAATGTAATCGTGATTTATATAAAAGTGAGTTAGGATTTTCTTTTTCTTATTTTCTATTTCTTTTTAGGTAGTTTAGTTGTCCTACTTGAGGATGAGCGAAATTTAGTTGTGGGGATATTTTGTTTGTTAAAAAAATTATGCACTTTTATGCCCTTAAGTATCTAACTTTTACTTGTCATAACAAGTAATTCAAGAATTTTTTAGTTGAATTTATTTCTTTTGCAAAAAAATCAGAAGAATAATCAATTGGGCACAAACATGAAGCTGAATTGGGAGCAAATCAAAATGGGCTGGCTTTACAACCCAAGAAGAGGAAAAAGGGCCCAACCACCCTTATCTCTCCATCACACCACACATCTCACATGACTCAGTTCAAGCAAACACCCTTCCCTCCAACCTATTTTCTCTTTCCTCCAAACTCCCCCATCTATAGTTCATCTTCATTCCGCAAAAACAGGAGCGTCCAAGTTCACTTTTCACCCACACCAACTCCATCACCATCATCCATGATGAGATTCTTTTAGCGAATTGATCTCTATAGCTACGGACCCAATCAAAGACGCTGATTTTTCACAATGGAACAACCTATCTCAAAGTGGCGGTTGTGCACAGTGAGAAAGAAGGGAAACAAACCCAAATTTTGTGGGAATGGGAAGTCAAATACGGTTAGAATCTTGTGTATAAATAGAGTGTTGGAGAAGCTTGGAATAATCGGTCATGAGCCATAGTTCAATTGTATTTAGATCTCCAATTCATTTCATTCTCTGTTTCTAATTCTTGGTGATTTTTGGGTTCTTCTCCATTGTTGGTTGGAGAGCCCAAGAAGCCATTCTTGAAAGCTTCGAATGTTGAATACTAATTCTTTTTTCTTCTATTTTGTGCTTTTATTAAGGATTTAGCTACTGGTTTGAATTAATTTACAAGTTTTTGGTCCAATTTTCAGTCATTTTGGGACTCTATTACTTCATTTTCGTGCTCTATTTTCCAGTTGAATGCTTAGGGTTTTTTTTTTGGGGTCTCCATGCCTGACTTCTTTTCACGTCAATGGTGCCTAGCCTTTTTCTTTTCAATTTTATTTATTTATTTATTTTTACTACATGTTCCATTTTCCAGGTAGAAATTCCTAAGCTCTCTGATTGATGCGATGCTTCCAGTTACTTTAGTGAAATGGGACAAAAGCAATTGCGCAATTCAATATTACTTTCATTTGTTCTCCTTCATTTAATTACTTTTGATTTATTTAGTCTTGCTGAATTTATTATTATTTCTTTTATCCTTTGGTCCATCACGTGATTTGACTAGCAATTTATTTGGCTGGGGCATGAAATCTTGTCATAGGCTAGGTTTAATCTTTTTTCCCCCCTTATTTAATAGCTTTCACTTATTAGTTCCTGCTAATTAAGTTATAAGTGCTATTATTATTATTATTTCATTTTTTTATTCTATGGTTTGCATTGTATTAGTAAGTTTATGTATAGATTTAGTTAATAGTTTAATTCGATTAGTTGTTATCAGTAGTTAGTTAATACGCTGGTTAAATTTTGATTCTGCCATCTTTGTGGGACGACCCGTACTCGCCAAATCATACTCTAAATCAGACACTATGCGCTTATGGCTTTATTTTAGACCAACAACAATCTTCAAAGCAACTCACCCCTACCAGAGTTTAGTCTCCTACAAAGGGCAAACACCTAGAGCAAACAAAGAAAAGAGGGCAGGGTTCAAGTACAACTGGTGGGAGCTACTCAAGAGTAAGAAAGCAAGAATGTGAAAGCCTCAAATAGTTGATAGATGTGCTCCTTTTCAGTTTTAGAAATTTTTCATTCAATTATGTAAGGACATTTGGACTTGGGTGGTTGAAAGAAACTTTTATTTCCTTTTCCTTGAATAAGGTTGTGTGTTTAGGAGGGTATTAGCGGGTTAGCATTTTGGTTTTATTTATTTTGGAGATTCTTTTTCTGCAATAGAGGGGTTGCAACTAGCGGGGTGGCAATATGGTCTTTCGGTGCTGATGCAACCTTGTTGTATTGTAGTTTAATTGAGAAATGCAATATAAGGATGGAATTAGGATTTCACATATTTTGTCTTCGACCAAAGTGGACTTTTAAGCCATTTTCATTAAGTTCATGTCTTTGTAATGCACAGTTTGCCAATATTATATGAACATTAACCCAAGCTGCTAAACTAAGAAATGAATAAAACAAGCATGAATTTTTGTCACAACTCACCTTATTCCCTTACAATTTCACCATAATGACAATCACAATCAACATGACAACACTCAAACGCATAATTAGTGAACTTCTAATTGCATCATAGTTCCTATTCAACATCCCATTCACTCTACCCTCATTTCCCTAACATCTACAGCTAACCTTGTGATGTGGTCCCTCACATCTATTGTGATTCCATATCCATGGCACCTAGCACTTGTGATTTGTTGTCTCCTTCTTGTAGTCTTAATAGCCCTATTTAGTGAAGACATCTAACCTTTGTTGTCACATTCTTCTGCCCAAAAAAGGAACACACCACAATTTAGGCAAGCAACATATGGTCTAAGAAACTTCTTCAGAGTCCTAAACACATTATACTCAACCTCTATTTGCTTCCTACACCTAGGGTAGTGAACCTTGTTGTTTCAAGAAGCTAAGCCAAAGCTTTTGAGGACCCATCCAGTTCACTTCAACTTTCAATCTTCACACCTACAATTGCAAAAAACAAAGCAAACTACAACTCTTACAAAATCCACTTCGATAGATCGGATTTGAGCAACACAAGAACACGATACTTGGAGTAAAATGAAATTAGAAGACTCAAATTCAGAAAATAAATAAATTAGAAATAGGAAATTCCAGAAAATTTTGAAATTGTCAACAATGGACAAGGAGCCAAAGGTAGTAATGGAAATAATGAAATTCATAAATGAAATTCAAAAGATTCTAACCTGCAATGGATTGTGTGTAAGGAAAGTCGTCGACAATGAAGGGCACAAAGATAAGAAGAAGACAAGGGCATGTCTAATCCCTAACTTTCTTTTATAGTTTCTATCTTTATTTTCGAGTTCTTTTCATAAAAGAATTAAAAAAACAAAAACAAAGACTTGTTTTTATTAAAAAAACCAACGACTCATATGGAAGAACCTACAATTTTTTTGTGCCACGTCATGTTGCTTATCAGTTTTGAAATGTTTAGATTATTACTCAAAAAGGTGAATACTAATAAATATTATTATATACTTTAGTGAAAGTGGGTAAAAAATATTACCAAAAGGTTGGGAGTTAAAAAAATTAATTCGAAAAAGCTCAAGGGGTATAAATGAATTTCTCTAGTGTAATTTTACTTCCCAATCCAAATTTTTTTTCTTTTTACTCCCCTCACCTCTTTACAATTTAATTTGCTCATATTCTTATGTAAAGGCTGAATTTGAGTACTTGCACAACTCATACGAGCTTATGCTCATAACCTTATTACCCACTAAATAATGATGCTAGTAGCCCACCAACTGTCAATTCTGAGACGATAACAATTATCCTATGGTTACATAAATTAAGAGAAAATATAACTGCCAGATACCCTGCTTTGTGCAGAAAGTTTTTAATCTTTTTAGCCCCAAAATCTTTTCTTGTTCGAATTAATTACAAAGAAATACTTGATTTGTGAAAAAGAATTTATCAAATATGCAAGTGCAAGGGCGACTCCTGCATTGGCAATTATGATTTAACCAGTTTTCCTTCTCTATTGAATATATATAGTGGTCGAATAACTCTCTGATAAATAGTTTAACACGAGAACTCACAAATGGTGATCATCAGAGCACAACTCCTACTAGAAAAGGAGAAAATCCGTACTGAAATGTCATGACTACTAGAACTGGTTTCTCCTTCTAGTAAAGTCCTTATATATGATTTGGAATTCCATACAAAAAGTAGATAACATTTTGGTTTGCTATCCTCTGCCTACTTAATAGCCCAAACATTTTCCCTTCTACGATTACAAGTTAATTACCTAGATGTCCTTATGATATCCAAGAAAAAATAAGTTCTCATGTTCAAGAAAAATGGTTTAATGAGTGGTATGTAGAATGCATAAGCTATTATCATAATTATTCCTATGATATTTGGGAATCATGGAGTACTGCAATCTACTTTCCTAATAAGTCTGTAGTTGATGGTGTTAGTTTCCCAGCAAACTCAATTTCTTTAAAAGACCCGATCATTAAAGGTTGGGAATACGAGATAGTAGTTTACTTTATGAAAATTCCAGATCCGAAGTTCCCATTTTCTCTAGACTAACTAAATTTCAGTAATGCATGTTCAGAAGGATCCATTGGATTCTTACATCTCCTAATGGTCTAACAAAAATTCCATATAATAGATGCCTATATGTGAAAGTACATTGTGCACTAATCAAGTATGAAAATGAAAAAGCCAAACCAATCCGTTATCTTGTTCAAATTATTGATTTAGACGATCCCAATAATCAACGACAAGAATGACTTCTAGAACGATGAGAATTAGTCACTAATCCTAATTTAGCAAGAGCCATCGATTTTTACAACATTTATCATCAAAGTTGGGCATTAATTAAATAAGAAAAAATGTTAATGCATTGCAGAAACACTACTTTCGCCTATAACAATAAGTTTAACGAACATATGAAGGTGGAGGGAGCGGTTTTAGAAGATATCTTTGATTATTTCTTTGATGTTGGAATTGAAAAATGCTTATTAGAAAAAGAAAAGAAATATCTTCTTGAATTATTTGAGAAATGGGATCCAAAGCATCTTCAATTTGATGAAGAATTTGATGATTATCAAGATAATGATGGTCTGGAAGATATTGTTGGCAACGTAGGCGTGCAGAATCTCAACGAAAATGACTAGTCTTGTCATCATTAAAAGGCTCTGAAAAGTGGTTGCTTTATTATTGTACTATTTTAACAAGTGTCAGGTTTGTAAAATAGAGTAGTCTACTGTAGTCATGTGAACGTAACTATAGCCATTTGTAAAATTAGGGTGTACTATAACCAATAATGCATTCTATGTACCCCCATCCCCTCGATAAATGGAGAGCCTGCGTGCTGAGAAGGGGCATAGTCATTTGAGCATTTTGGAGCAAAAGAGAAGTTAGGATTCTCCATCTCTCTATGAGTAAGCATTTCTAATGATCTTCGCTTAAGTCCCTCTTCAAGCTTTCCATTGTAATATTTCCACTTTCAAACTTTCAATAAAAGAAGTTTCTCAGTAGGGAATGTTATTCAATCGAACTTTACGTCTTAAATATTATCATTTCTTGGTTAAAGTCTCACAGTAATTTAAAATATATAAAACTTGATTAGTGACTGCAGTCTAAGATAGGAAACGAAACAGATCTATGATGTGCCTGATATAAGGAAGGTGTGGTTGAGATTAGTAATCTCTGTAGACAGGAAGTTAGAGGAACGCTGGAGTCCAGTGCTAATTAAGTTCAGGTAATGGTCGAAACTCTCTAATTAAGTTTTAATTATTTTGCTAAGCATAGTGGGCTGTTAATCATAGAAAATATAATATTTATGATATAAGTAATAGGTTGCGATAACTAGTACCAGTAAAGTCATAATAAGAAGTCCAAACAAAAATATAAGTTTAGTTTTATCAAAAAGCCCCAAAAACTTGCGTATTTGCCCTTTGGGCCACATTTGGACCAAAAATAGAAAATTCAGAAATTCCAGGATTAAGTTGCAAAGAAAAACTTCAAAAAATAATTATTTCATAAAATATTAACCGCTGTTAATAATTTATCCAAAATAATAGGTACTTGATAATACATTTTAAAAAGATTATCCCTTTAAAACTATTTCCATAAAATAGCTAAATTACAAGCTCAAAGCAGCAAAGTCTTCGGCCCTGTTTGGTAAACAGCTTTTTGAAGAGTTTTTTGGCCAAAAAGAGCTTTTTTGATCAAAATTAGCTTTTTGACCAAGTGAAAAAGTTAACTTGGGTGTTTGGTGAAAGAGCTTTTTAAAAGAGTTTTTGGGGTCCAAAAAGCTAATTTAAAAAAGCTAATTCCATGAGCTTTCTAGAAGAGCTTTTTAGAAGAATTAGCTTTTTCTCTCACAACTTTGTCAAAAACAGCTGATTTTACCAAATAGTTTTTCAACAAACAGCTAATTCAAACAGCTAATACAAATAGATAACTCAAACAGCTAACAACTAATAGTTAATACAAACAGCTAACAGCTAACAGCTAACAGCTGTTTGCCAAACAGGGCCTTTGAAGATAGAACGTAAGAGCAGGCTCAATTTTTTGTTGCTGTTTTTTTTTTCTTTTTTTTACGCCTTTGTACTGCTCTTTACAAAACCCTGGTTGTGGTTCCGCCATTCGGAGCCTTGCTTTTCTTCCCTCTCTAACCTGAACTTCTTCCAGCACCGGCAAGCCCCTCTCTCTCTATCACTCGTGACATCTCTCGAGGAAGGATTAATCCCCCACAGCACAGCCTACTTATTTCAGGTAATCAGCCGCAGTTCTCACTTGATTTTCTGGACATTTATGTTATTCATCTTCTTACTGCACTGAATTGTCGCCTTGAGTATTTCGAGATGCAATAGAATAGTGATTTTTAGAGCTGCAATTGATGAAATTAGTGGTTTTTGTTAAGGAAAGATATACAAAATAGAATTATTGTATGATTAGAATCCTTGCATATATGGAAGTAGTATATCTTTAGCAATAGAATCGCAATCAACTTGATTCCCAAGCGAGGATATGGCAGCACAAGGTAGCCGTGACTAGCATGTATATATATCTTGTATGTTCTTGCTCTAAAAAATATACACACAAATCATTGAGGGTTTATCCTTCTATTCCTCCTTTAATATTTACATTTCTTGTATTGTTTTCATGGTATCAGAGCCAACAATTTAATTCTTCAAAATTAGCATAAATCATGAGTGCCATAGGAGAAAAGAAGAGGTTCGTTATAGAACCACATTCACCATATTATTTGCATCCTTCGGAAGGATCGAGGGTGTTGATAACAGTGGTGATATTTGATGGAAAGAATTATGATATGTGGGAGAGAGCCGTGAGGATAGCTTTAAAGGCAAAGAATAAACTAGGATTCATAGATGGAACCCTCGCACGTCCTGAAGAAAAGGATGATGAAGAATTTTCAGAAGCAAACGCTTGGGATATGGCAAATTCTATGCTTTGCTCTTGGATCCTGAATATCATTGATCTAAGGCTACGAATGACTGTGGCATATTCAGATATTGCATCTGGTATATGGCAGGATTTGAAGAAGCGTTACTCAGTCACTAACGCCCCAAAGATTCATCAATTAAAAGTGGCGATAGCAAATTGCAAGCAATCCAATCTTGATGTTGGGGAATTTTATTCCAAGTTAACAAATCTATGGAATGAAGTTGCAAACCACATAAAAGTCCCAATTTCCACATGTAGTGGGTGTAAATGTGGAGCAGCAGGAAAAATTATTGCCATGTATGAAGAGGACAAGACCCATCAGTTTCTCATGGGGTTGAATGATGATGGCTACTCTCAAATCAGGAGTCAAATTCTAGCCTGAGAATGCATGGTCATGCAAGAGGAGAACCACAAGAATGTGATGCTTCAACGAGAAGGAAAGACTGAGAATGCAGCTGCGTTTGCTGTGAATATTTCCAAGTCAGTACAAGCTCAAGGAGACCAACCGACATGTAAACATGACGGTAAGCATGGACATGAGGAGGCGAACTGCTTCGAGATAATAGTATATCCAGCTGGATGGATGCCCAGGGGCGATGGTCGTGGACGAGGACGAGGTCGCGGAGGCTGAGGAGGACGAACTGGGAGCGAATGAGGAAGGGTACCAAGTCGAACAGAGGAGCAGCACGATGCAGACTCCCAGAGCAAAGCGGAACCCGAAAGTGCCCAATATGCAGCATCAAGGTTCA
This sequence comes from Carnegiea gigantea, assembly GCA_029747015.1. NCBI lineage: Eukaryota > Viridiplantae > Streptophyta > Magnoliopsida > Caryophyllales > Cactaceae > Carnegiea > Carnegiea gigantea. The sequence continues at coordinate 149,555 of JAKOGI010001577.1, read as the reverse complement.
CGCCTGAACAATTCCAAAAACTTTTCAGTTTGATTGACGTACCCAAATTAGGTTGTGACAAGCTGTCAGGTAAAGAAGAGTGGATTTTAGATAGCGGAGCCTCATGCCACATGACTGGGAATTTGGGCAAATTAAGTAATGTTCATGATACACACCCAATATCGATCGAGTTACCCAACAGAGCTACTAGCTTGGCAAGTAAACAAGGATGGGCTCAACTTAACTCTACAATGACACTCTCGAACATTTTATACGCTCCTGATCTGAATTGCAATTTAGTTTCTATTGTGCAACTAATAAATGAATTATTTTGCACAGTAATTTTTACTAAAAAGTGGTGTGTGATACAGGACCATACTATGAAGACGCTGATTGGAGTGGGTGACCAAAGAAGAGGGGTCTACTTCTTCACAGAGGATCAACCAGGAGCAGTTTCGGTCAACAAGGTGGTAACCCATGATCTTTGGCATCATAGGCTAGGGCATCCCTCTGAGAAAGTAATGTCTCTATTGTCCAATGATATTAGAAGTTGTGATGGTACAAGTAGCAGTGAATTTTGTGATGTGTGTTTTTAAGCTAAACAGACTCGGTCATCCTTCCCAAATAATATTAATAAAGCATCTGAATGCTTCGAGTTAATACATTGTGATATATGGGGTGCGTATCGAACTGAATCCTTGATCGGAGCACATTACTTTCTTTCTATTGTTGATGATGCTAGTAGGGGAACCTGGGTATATTTGATGAGAGAGAAAAGTGAAGCCTCTCAAATAATCAAAAAATTTTGTATGATGGTGAAAACCCAATTTAGGACTGCAGTTAAGATAATCAGAAGTGACAATGGAAGAGAGTTTATTTCTGGTCCTATGTTAAAATTTTATGAAGGATCTGAAATAGTTCATCAAACAACGTCTGTTGACACTCCTCAACAAAATGGGAGGGTTGAAAGAAAACATCGCCATATTCTTAATGTTGCTTGGGCTCTTAGATTCCAAGCAAATCTTCCTTTACGATTCTGGGGAGAATGTGTATCGACTGCAGCCTATCTCATCAATAGGACCCCTACTTTCATTTTACAAGGGAAAACACCTTGTGAAATTTTATTTAGAGCCAAACCAACTTATGATAACATTAAGGTGCTTGGTTGTCTCTGTTATGTGCATCGATTTCAAAGGCAAAAAGATAAATTTGCTTCACGTAGTAGAAAGTGCTTATTTTAGGATATCCCTTTGGGAAGAAGGGATGGAAAGTATAGGATCTAGAGACCGGGGAAGTCTTTGTGAGTAGAGACGTAATATTTCAAAAGAAGAATTTTCCTTTTGAGCAATCCTAAGGAATTAAAGGAGATGCAATTCATAAGGAAAGATTGCCTCTGATCTATGGTGTGTATGATGATAAAGAGCCTGCTCGACATGACGATCCAAGATCCGAACAAGATGGGCTGAGACAAACACGTGACCAGAGCCAGCAACGAATGAGCAGCGAGATACGTTGAGCGAAGCGCCTGACTCATGCAGGCCTGGAAAAAGAAATGGGCCACGGGATTTTGCAACCGAGTTGCCACAGTGTGAGGCTAGGAACAGTGATCTGGGTTGAACACAGGGCACTGACTCATCACAGAATCCAGACATAGAATATAGCCCAGATTCTGTGGGCTGACAGGAGCAACCGCAGAGCCCAGAGACAGGAGGAGTAGCCAGATCCGGCAGAATGAGAACCTGGGTCGTGACACCAAGTCATTTAGAAGATTATTTATGCTACTTAGCCAAGTCCAAAGACCCCTCCTCTATGTTTAGCCCAGTCCAAAAAGCCTTCTCAGGTAAACCGTATCATATAGCAAATTATATTACATGTGCAAATTTTTCTAACGCGCATAGAAACTATTTAGCTGCAATTACAAAAATTGTTGAGCCTAGGTACTTTCATGAAGCTGTAAAGAATGTACATTGGAGAGAAGCGATGTTCAAAGAAATTGAGGCATTGAAGGTAAACAAAACATGGACAATTGAAGATTTGCCCCCCGGGAGGAAGCCCATCAACTGCAAATGGGTATATAAAGTCAAGTACCACTCTGATGGATCCATTGAGCACTATAAGACAAGGCTTGTAATTCGAGGAGATGAACAGATTGAGGGTTTCGACTATCACGAGACTTTTGCACCTGTCGCCAAGATGGTAAGTGTACGGTGTTTTCTCTCAGTTGTCGTTGCTAAAGGTTGGGAATTACATTAGATGGATGTAAATAATGCCTTCCTACATGGAGACCTAGATCAAGAAGTCTACATGACCATGCCTCTAGGTTTCAAAGATCCAAATTCCAAGAAGGTATGCAGATTTCGCAAGTCTTTGTGTGGACTAAAGCAAGCTCCTCGATAATGGTTTGCTAAGCTATCTTCCAAATTGATGGAATATGGTTTTAGCAAGTCATATGCAGATTACTCCCTATTTACCTATAAGAGATGTGAAGTTTTCATGGCGCTCTTAGTATATGTGGATGATTTAGTACTCAGAGGAAATAACACTGAAGCATGTGCAAAGTTCAAAACTGACTTGAACAAATGTTTTCATATTAAGGACTTAGGGCCCTTAAAGTATTTCCTAGGGTTAGAAGTTGCTAGAACTCCGCGAGGATTATTCCTATGTCAGTGGAAATATGCTTTAGAAATTATTGATGAATGTGGACTTCTTGGATCTAAGCCTGTGGAGTTTCCAATGGAAACAAATCATTAGTTGGCTTTAGCAGATAGACTTCCCCTTACTGATCTAACACGATATCGGAGGCTGATTGGAAGACTCATTTATCTTACCATCACCAGACCAGAATTGTGTTATGCTGTCCATGTTCTATCCCAATTTATGCAAGAGCTAAAGAAAGAGCATATGAAAGCAGCCCTCCGTCTTTTGAGATACCTAAAAGGAAATCCAGGACAAGGCCTATTTTTGAAGAGTGATTCAGATTTACAAGTATATGCCTACTGTGATTCTGATTGGGGGGCATGTCCGCTCACTAGAAGGTCCCTAACTGGGTACTTCGTTACAATAGGTGGGTCATGTTACAGACCAAACAGGAGAACTCATCCCAAAAGACTAGCCTATTAGGAGAGAGAGCCCATTTGGTCTATAAACCCCTCATCAGTTGCCCATACAACTGATATGGGACAAGTCTCATACCTTGTAACTGATCAAATCCGTAACATTCGACCCCGGTCATGGCTGGCTTTCCCAGGCCACCACTCTGGGCCACCACTAAGAGTTCTCATTGGTCACGGCCACGTTGGTCATGGCTGGCTCTTTCCCATGCCACCACTCCGTGGGCCACCGCTCCGTGTCCTCGTTGGTCATGGCCACGTTGGTCACGGCTGACTCTCCCAGGCCACCACTCCGAGTCCTCGTTGGTCACGACCACGTTGGTCACGGCTGACTACCCCACGCCACCACTCCGAGTTGGCTCTGATACTAATTGTTACAGACCAAACAGGAGAACTCATCCCAAAAGACTAGCCTATTAGGAGAGAGAGCCCATTTGGTCTATAAACCCCTCATCAGTTGCCCATACAATCGATGTGGGACAAGTCCCATACCTTGTAACTGGTCAAATCCGTAACATTCGACCCCCCTTAAGGGCCAATGTCCACGTTGGTCACAGTTGGCTTTCCCAGGCCACCACTCCGTGGGCCGCTACTCCGAGTTCTCGTTGGTCACGGCCACGTTGGTCACGGCTGGCTCTTTCCCAGGCCACCACTCCATGGGCCACCACTCTGAGTCCTTGTTTGTCACGGCCACGTTGGTCACGGCTGGCTCCCCCAGGCCGCCACTCCGTGGGCCACCACTCCGAGTTGGCTCTGATACCAATTGTTACAGACCAAACAGGATAATTCATCCCAAAAGATTAGCCTATTAGAAAAGAGAGCCCATGTAGTCTATAAACCCCTCATCAGTTGCCCATACAACTGATATGGGACAAGTCCCATATCTTGTAACTGGTCAAATCCGTAACAGGTCACCTGTTTCCTGGAAGACAAAAAAGCAGACTACTGTGTCCAGATCCTCTGCAGAAGCTGAGTATCGTGCTATGGCTAACGTCACAAGTGAATTAATATGGATTAATTCATTTCTTGCTTCTTTAGGGGTGTTTCTTCACAAGCCTATGAAGCTCTATTGTGATAATTAGGCAGCCTTACACATTGCAAAAAATCCAGTCTTTTATGAGCGAACCAAACATATTGAGATGGACTGTCATTTTATTCGTGAACGGCTTCTCTCCAAGGACCTTGAGACAGCATACATGCCTTCCAAGTATTAGATTGTAGACATTTTCACCAAAGCTTTGGGCAAGTTGCAGTTTCAATTCCTCAAAAGCAAGTTGGGCGTAGTGAACCCCCATGCTCCAACTTGAGGGGGAGTGTTAAGGAAAGATATACAAAATAGAATTATTGTGTGATTAGAATCCTTGTATATGCGGAAGTGGTATATCTTTAGAAATAGGATCGCAATCAACTTGATTCCCAAGCGAGGATATGGCGGCACAAGGTAGCCGTGACTAGCATGTATATATATCTTGTATGTTCTGGCTCTAAAAAATATACACAAAAATCATTGAGGGTTCATCCTTCTGTTCCTCCTTTAATATTTACATCTCTTGTATTGTTTTCAGTTTTAGTCCTATTTTTTAGTCTGACGTATAAATTGTGAACTGGGGTTTTTCAGAAGAATGGATTCTGGAATGGGATTGCACGATTTAAACACTAAATTTGAGTAGGGGTTCATTGCTCGATTCATTGGTATTGATTTTGAGGTTATATGAAGTGTCAAGCTCATTTATTTAGGAATTTTCTGGGCATTCAGAGGAGGAGATTTATTTTATGGGACTATGGTTGTATTGAAACTTCAAATTTACAAGCCTTTTTCTTCTGCACAAGAGTCACAACTACCTGTATTTCAGTTTCTGGTTTGGGTGAGAGGGTTCCTGGTGTTGTGGAAGATGTGAGGGAGTGCCCAAAAGATGCTGCTCTGGTTTCAGGAAATGGGGTTGTAGTGAAGATGACATAAATAAGGTCTTCAGTAGGCAGCCTTCATTGCGCAAGGCTAATGGATCTGTTCTTGAATCTAAACTGAATTTTCTGAGTGAGTTGGGAGTACGATCTTCTGACCTTGTGAAGATGATCAACTGTCGTCCTCAATTTTTGAATTGCCGTCTTAATCGCTACTTTGAGGCAAGGGTTGAAGAGTTACGTACTTTGTTTGGGTTGACAGAGCTTTTCCTTAAAGCTATTGTTAGAAATCCCCCTCTGTTGATGTATGACTTTGAAAAGACTGTTAAGTCTGTCATCTCATTGTATGAGGGCATGGGTATCAATAGAAGTGACTTGATTTCCATGCTCTTGTCTCAGCCAACGTTGTTTTCGCGGACTAACATGAGCGAGGAAAAATTAGACTATATAAGGAGGATGGGGGTGTCAAAGGAATCGAAATTGTACAAGTACGTGGTCACAATAATGGTTGTCTCACGTATTGAGACAATTTGTGAAAAGGTTACAAATCTTGAGAAGTTTGGGTTTTCAGAGGATCGCGTGTTGCAACTTTTTGGCCGCTCTCCACTGCTCATGATGCTTTCTCTAGACAAGGCTCAACGGAACATCACATTTGTGTTGGGTACAATGAAGTAATCAGTACTTGTTTATCCGCTTTTGCTGTATTCGAGTTTGGAAGTTTTATTGGAGCATCGAGTTCTCTTGGCTAGAAAGATGCAAGGCATGGGTCTTTCCCCACGGATAGATGGACCCAAGATGTTCGGGGCATTGAGGATGTCAGAACAGAGGTTCTTGAAAGTGAACGTTATGTGCCATGAGGAGAACATCAAAGACGAGTTGTTGGACTACTATAGAACTACAAAACGCGTTAAGTGATTAGCGGTGGCATCAAGGAAGACTTATGCCAACGGTTTTCCTTTCTAAATGTACCTATTAAACCTCGAAGGACACCACAAATTACAACTATGTGTTGATCCAATTTGTAAATCAAGATGTGAGCAGCGTTACGTTTGTTGAGCATGGCTGTCATTTCAGAACCACCCCCCCCAAAAAAGAAAGCACTTATGATGTTTCAAAACAGATGTTGAAAATATAACTAAAGCCAGTGGTGTTTCAGGGTGGGTACCAGTTATTTGTACTGTTTAATTTTGTATTATTATTGTTATTTTTCCCACATCTTTTTCTGTAACAAGTGAAAAGGATTTTGTATGGTCTTACCAAACTGGACGCTGGTTTACTTTTATGGCTTGATAGCTTTAGCGAGTTACAAATGAACCACTTGTGTATTTGCAGTTGTCAAGATCGACGAAAAAATCCAATAAAAAATATGAGAAGGCATTATCCATTTGGAAAATAAGGAAGGAGATTGGATAAATGAATTAGGCTCTAGAATTGAAAAATGACCTGAGTCATGGCTCAAGGAAAAATATAAATAAAGTAAAGAATTGAATATTTACGAGTTGACAATTTTTTACGAGCAAACAAGAATTAAAATTTGAAGGGGGAAGGACATCTTCTTCAAAAGAGAATAATCGCCGTGGTATGTGTGATCTCTTTGTGGGTTCATCAGCTCCCTTGTGTATTTGCAGTTGCTGGAGTGTTTTTCCCTCATGCATTGTCAAACTTCATTGCTGTACGTACTCATTCATATCGGGCACGTCATGTATTCATGCCATTATTTTAACGTGTTTTTGAGCCAAAGATGCAGTTTTATAGTCGAAGCCAAAGATGCAGTTTTACCTCCCCATCCAGTAGATTTCAACCTGCTCTCAGGATCAAACAGAGCTCCAAAGATTGATTTTTTTTTTTTGTCTTTGTTCTTTGGGGACCTGGAAGACCGAGTTCTTGTGTGTTGATGCTGTTTGTCTCCCTTTGCCAACTTGTTATGTGGCATAGTTGATGCGTTTGAGATTTCAAGTTGAAAATCTTAAATCTGTGTTAGTTATTGTTCTGTTGGTGGGGCTTTTCCTATTCATTTGATAAATGCATTGAAGCTTAGATTTGTCCTGTAGATGAAACAAGACAAGATCACTGGATAGCAATATTCTCTTGGGGCAATCAGACAAAATTGTGGTGAAGACAATAGCGCAAGGGCTAGGCATCAGTGTGAGAAAACAAATCCTGCAAAACACAACTCTTATTCAATAAGGAATTTGAGGTTTTCATAAAATTTTATGAAGATAATAAAATTTTTAAATTTCTTAAGCAAAAGATGAATTTTAGTTGAATCTGTCACAATATTATAAAATTTGTTATGCCAAATACGAACAACTTAATGTAAAAAAGTCAATTAGTTTAATTAATATTGAAAATCACTGGTTATTAAAAATTGAATGATTTCAATTTTAGTGTAACACTGTTAAAAGAGAACAATTATGATGGAGCATCCTAGCTTGATTACAATGTGTGTTTCTCTTATTATCCAGAAGTAGTTAGTGTCATCCTCGCTCGCAAAGCAAGGCTCCGTGAATGATTTTGCAGCGCTAGTATGCAATAAAGTAGTCGAAAGCCTGTCATGTTTTCATTTTGGTTGGTTTGATTAATAAGGATCTAATCCTGGAAAAAGAAGTTATATTATTTGATTTTTTTTTTTTTAAAAAAAGAAGCTATACCAGGAGCTATCTAAATTACATAATATTTGGTTGTAGTGTGGCGGAGAATTAAGTGTCAACTGGGTCAAATTTTTTAAAGGAGCTCTTAGAAGACGAATTCTTAAGTGGCAATGGTTCCTAGCGTAATCTAAAATGACGGTAGCACAGTTGTGAGGGCAGAAGATGACAACTTGATTGTAAATAAAGCAAGAATTAGTTCAGAAGGTTGCTGACAATTGCACTAAGGGAAATGGAAATGCAAGTATCCCTCAAAATGTTGAGAATCACGTGTCCGATATGGAGGTTTCTCACATATATCAACAAGCTTGTTCAGATAGTAGTAAAACGATTCTTCAACTAAATTGGAAACACAAAAACCCATCCAATTTACATTAGAAAATTCTTCATTGGAAGGCAAGTAGTGAGATTGAATCTTCTACTGATGGTTTAAAGCAATTTGACAACACCCATGGGTTGGGCAGTTAGATTATTGAGAAGAGTAGGAGGAATAAGGATTGAAAGAGAAAGGAAAATGACATGCATGAAAAGAAATCAACTACTTATGCACACTGAAAAGCAGCAAAGCCAAACTAAGTAGGACTCTCCTGTTCTAACGATGAATGCTAAAGAAGATTTGGAGGGGGGGGGGCTTAATATATCGGTCATTGAGGATGAAACTTCAATCACTACAAAGGCCGTAAGGAGAATGAGAAAAGAGTTTGAAAGTAGAAAGAAAGAATGACTAAGATATACTATTGAAGTTGTGACAATCATCAATCTTTCATTGGCCATTTTATAAGAATTCAGTGGAGCTTTCTCTCTTTAAAATGATGAAACCTCAACTCCTATAGTGCAGGTTTTTTGTCGATAATTTTGCTAAATTTGGGTAAAATTTATTTTTACCTAAGGTGTTGGCTCATTTACTTCCATTAGATCTCTAGTTTAGCCCCCTAAGCTAAAAGTTCACATTGGATTCCATTTGAGAGAGAAATGATCAAGATTATGTAGAATGTGCGCAAAAATTCAGTTTGAAGCAACCTAGGTTTGGTCTAACTCGGGGGAAATGCATCTAAAAACCTTGCAATTTCCTTAAACGGAATGAATCCACACCCATGAAGGAAGAAAACTTCAAGTGGCAATACTCCCATTGGTTGAGTACTACTCTGTAGAACCTTCCTAGAATATAGAAGAGAAATCCTAAAAACTACAGCTCATGAAATTTGTCATTGTATTTAGATTTTTGATTTATTTCTTAAGATGTTTTGTAGAACTCTCATTTGTCCATTTGCCCCATTAATATATCAGCCTTTTCTCCTTATTTTCAGTATTTATAGGTCTATTTCTCTCAATGTATCTTTATATTTGAGTTGATGATGAAATGGAAGGCAAAAGACTGACTTCTCTCTAAAATTTCTTAATGTTTGTCTCTATTCTAGACTGGTGATTTAGAGTGTTTCTTTTAAAATTTTTCTTTAGTGGCTCTAAACCTTGTGAAAGAGATTGGGTGGAACGTGATTATCTTATCTAGGAATTTCTATTTTGGACTCTAATCTCACTATCACCTTCATTGATAGAAATTGAATTTAAGGAAGAGCATCCATTCTTTTTGGATTTCTCCTAACTGTTCATGATCTTCGGTTTGAGGAATCATCCTCATCAAGTTAGTACCAGAGCTAGAGGCTCTTATTTTCGTTGGTTGTTCAATCAAAACCTTCATATCTATATTCAATCAAAACACTCACCCTATCCACCTGAAAAAGAAAAAAGAAAAACACACATTGGGTTCACCAAATTTCTCTCACCTATGCACCTTGATAGGCCCTTCTTAGTCCATAAAGAACCCTAAAACAGCTCCAAACACAATCCGAAACCAAAAGATAACCAAAATTCCCAAAAAAAGCCCACAAGAACAGTGAAAAAGCTCCTAAATAGAGCTTGACATGGCCACATTAACCTTGTCAAGCCCTACTTAACCATGTCAAGGTGTATCACAGCCGCATTCAGCTCATGTCACACCCTCGTGTCAACCTCTGCCCGTGTCAACTACCTTCATCCCTAAATTTGACCTTGAAACCTTTCAATCATGGCCAATGAAGGAAACCCTTCTAACTCTAGGGGCATTCCTCTTGAGTAAGCCCATGGATGAGGAGAGATAAAGCCATTTTTGAACTCTAAGAGGAAGTGGGAAAGCTAACAAGTGAACTTGAGCAAGTAAGAGGATCCGTCTCTCCCGGAAGAAGAGGCTGCTGTAATCGGGAACTTGATGTTAGCCTCGTTGATATTTCCTATTCCTCTTCCTATGAGGATTATGACAATGAGGGATAGAGAAGTTAGGAGAAAAATGCATCCAATGGATGACCTTTGGGATCTTAACATTGAAGCATTGAAATTTGATCGAAATCTTAACTTAAAGAATTTTCTTGATTGGGTGCAAGCTATTGAAAGGATATTCAAACTAAAAGAATACAATGAAGAGAAGTCCTTCAAGTTGGCTATTCTCACAATGAAAGGGTGTGCATCCTCATGGTATTAACACAAGCTCAACAATAATGGCAACCACGGATTTCACAAATTTCTTTAGGATTTAGCATTTTTCATTGAGAGGGGATAGAAAAGTCTAATGATTTATAAAATTAAGTACTAAATGATTTTTAATTTTCAACTTTTCCTAGCTAGACTTGGACTATTGTTGTTTCACATGACTCCTGTGCTCACTATGATGGTAAAAGTCAGACATGTCTCCATTACAAAGCTTGTAGAAATAGCTTCACCATCTTTTCTGAATTTTGATCTCCTCAATTAGGACCTTAGTGTTTTCATCTTTAATGCACCTTAGAAATACCTAGATTGCTAGTTCTTCTTTCCCTAACTTTTAATAGCTTAAAGATCTCATTCTCTCCTTCCTTAGACTCTAATTTCTGATACACCTCTCATACACATTGTTTTTTTTTGCTTCCGCAACTACTTTCTTTGCATCCTTTTTCATAATCTTGCACCTCTCTTTATTGACCCATTTTTCTTCCTCTATTCCACCACTTACTAAAGCATTGAATGCCTCTTGTTTTGCCTTAACTTTCTCCCTCACCTCTTCTTTCCATCACCAAACTCCTTTATTCTCCCACTAGCCCCTTTAAAGACTCCTAAGATTTCTTTGGCCGACCTTCGAGTACAATCCACCATTTATCCCTACATTGAGTCTGCATCCTCTACTATTTTCCACTTGCCTTCTATTTTGATACTTCTAGGCTAGCAAAGATGCATTCTTATTAGTTAAATTTCCCCATTTAACTTTAAAGTCCCCAACACTTCTCTTCTTCTTCTTTACTATTTTAATCTCCACAGCCACAACCAAAAGCCCATGGTAAGTTATTAGGGGCTCACTCAGAATCACTTTATAATCTTTATACAACCTTCTATTGTTTGCGCTCATCAAAAACTTTGTTATGTGAACGTTGAGGAAGTTCAGAAGAACATGGCATGACAGGGCGGTCCAACATCTCCTGTTGTCCAGTGGTGAATATAGTGAGGTAAGACTTGGAAGTTTATAATACCTTGTTACTCATATGATCTGTTTGATCTTTTTAGGCTCTATGATGAATTGACTATATTGTACTTGGCCTTGGAAGAAACAGATTTGGAATTAAGAAATGAGGTGATTGGTGAAGAAAACTACTTTTGAATTGTTATATATTCTTCTGATTTCCCATTCTACTAAATCTCCACTTTTTTTTTATTTTTCTTTTGCTCCCTATTTTTTTGTTATGTTTTACTCGACATAGTCTCTATTTTGGCCTTTGTTTCTGTCTTCGGTAATTGGAGAGGGGGGGGGGAAGCAGTTATCTAACTCCTCCAACTTGATGCCGTAAAATAATGCATCCCCTTCTCATTAACTTACGTCTTATTTGTAATCTACTATTTTTGGAATTATTATTTATTGCCTTCATCTTCAAATTTTTGATTGAAAAAAAGGAGGCTACATGATAACCATTTTTAAGCTAAGGGATAGGGAGTTGCAAATAAAAGTCACCTAAATGTTGGAAAGGAGATTATATGATAACAATTCTGCCACAAAAGATGAAAATTGGGAAACAAGTTACCGCAAAATAACTCTAATTGCTAATTATTGACTTTCTTTTAATTACGCCTTTTTCTTGCATATTTCCCAGAGCATTTGCCACCAGGAGCACAAGGGATGCAGGAAAGGAGTTGATACAAAATGCCCCGAGGCCCAATAAATTCTTTAAAAAAATATATAGATATGGAATACAGACTAAAAGCATGGTCAGCAACGGCAGTGGGAGTAGCGATTGACAGTTTTTAAGCAATAACACCAGTAGTCCAGCACCTATCTAGTCTAGAATTATGTTAAATTTTTATATTAATTAGGCTTGCAATAACAAGTCATGCACATAAGTTCAAATGAGGTTTCATTCCAAAATCAATTGATAATAGGTGGAGTAACTCACAAGCTTATATACATGCTCAAGCACTTTAATTTCATCAATGTGGGACAACACCCACTATCATATTCTTTGAATTTTATCAATGTGGGACAATATCCACTTTCATACTCCAACACGTCCCCTCATGTGCGGGCTATTAACAAGGCACAACACGTGCACACAATTTTAATCAAACGGGGACGGTGGCAACTCAAGATCGAGCAACGCGCTCTGATACCATATTAAATTTTTATATTAATTGGGCTTTCAACAACGAGTGATGCACATAAGCTCAAATGAGGTTCCATCCCAAAACCAATTGGTAATGGGTGGAGTAACTCACAAGCTTGTATACATGCTCAAGCCCTTTAATTTCATCAATGTGGGACAACACCCACTATCATATTTTTTAAATTTTATCAATGTGGGACAATACCTACTTTCATACTCTAACATATTACAAGTTTCCGTAATGTAGCTTCTAAAATTGTTGTTGTGAATTTTGATAACGATAAGTTTTTACCATGAGTACACGATTGTAATCGCATCACTTCAAGGTTAGTTCACAGAGATGGGGAAGAAAGTAAATCACAAGCTCACTGCCACTAAACCAACTTGAAAATTAATGACAAACTAATGAAGAAACTGGATATACTTGGTCACTGTACTTTTGATCAAACTAATTTATCAAAATAAATAAACCACCACAATAAGTTACTTATTTAAAAATGTTTCTTATGTCATTGCAAGTTATCTTTTCTTATTTTTGAAATTAACTACTTTTGTAATTTTATTTTCAAAAAAATGAAACTATTTGTATTTTAATTTTTGGATTGTAATGCAGGTTGCTTCCTCGATCCCATATTCAATATCAAAAACATCCATTTTTCTAGTCCCATTATATTGTAAAAGTTCCCTTTTTCAAAGACATTAATATTTTCATTGGTTAAAAAATGATTTCCACAATATAAATTCCGTTTGATATTTATTTTGACATATTCCCAAAATTTCACTTTCAATTTCGGACGGGGTGATGCTCTAACGGGAGTTTATTTCTCTCTATCCGACTTAGCTCCTAATAAGATCTAGATTAGAAAACTCATAAAATTTTATATGTTTATAGCTACAGATTTAAGAAGTGCTACCTCAATTATTGGACAGCAAAAGAGGCAAAATAGAGTAGACTAAGCCCATTTACAGAAAGAGTGAGAAGTCAAGCAGGGCTAAGGACACTCATAGGAGCAGCAGGACCATGCCACAATGCAATATCATCGTGCTAGCAGCCATCAAGAAGAATAAAGAGACATAGACTTGGCACGGGTTGACCATGCTGTGTGGCATAATCGTGCCAGCATGTTCTGTGTGTCAAAAAATATATGGTAGCATGGTCTGCACGTGTCGAATGGCACGATCGTGACACATTCATATCTGTACTTTGTGTAAATGCAGCTTTAGGCTCTCCCTTTGTGTCTTCTTTTCAACGTTCAGGGCTTTTACATAGTTTTGCAGCAATCATTCTCTGTCCAAGTCTCTTGTGATTAGAATTGAGCAAAATTAACGTGATACAATTACCAACTTGAAATTGACACGAAATTAAGTGAATTTGAATACAAATTTTCAACCCATTTAATTAAATGAGTTATGTTCAGGTCAAGATTCTTAACATGAAAAAGTATCTATCTAACCTGTTTAGTTAAATGTGTAAACAAATCAACTCATTTTCCTATTTATCATTTATCCCTACCTTTTTATTAGACCAATAGAATACAAAAATTTTTTTAAATAAAAATGTGAATTACGATGAATCGGATGACTTTTAGAGAGTAATTGTTTAATGTGATATGTAAACTTAATTTTTAATGCCATGTAATTATGTATTAGCCGAAAATGTTATGCATATATGGGTAATTAGGTGACTGAACTCGACCCTTTTGTCTTAAACGGGTTAAGCGAGTCAACCCATTTAAGAATTCAATAGGTACAGGTCAAGACTTTCCAACTCGTATAATAAACGGGTTAGGTTTAGATCGAGATATTCTTAATTTGTTTAAGTTCGATATGAATACGAATCCGACTCGACCTAACCTATCACCCAACTCTACTTGTTAGTCTCATATTTTAAGGAATGAAAGATTAATTCTTTCATTTCCTTTGAACTTTTTCAGCGCTCTTTTGCTAATTACTGCTTTTCTTTGCTCTCTGTCTCTATCCATCTATTTCTCTCTCTCTACATGTAGATATAGATATATAAACACACACACAAGATCTCCCCCATACTTTGTTTTTAACCCATGAAAACCACACCCAAAATGATGCTTTTCATAAGAAAAAGGGTGTGGGAAAACTAAGGACTCACATGTAGAAGGTTAGAGTCCTTAATCTCTCTCGTAGTTCCCGAGCTTCATTTTCTTTTCATCTTCTTTAATCTTCTTTCTTCTACTTCCCTTTTTTTTAAGTTAACATCTTTTAGCTCAGAATCCACACTGAAAAGTAATTAGTTGAAGCTGATCTTGTAATTTGGAATTAGTTGGATGATTTGGAAACAATATCAAGATTATAGTTAGCATTTTTTATCATCAGTGTTGTGTGTAATATGTCTTAATTCTCTCTCTTTTGTTTTTTAAAATTACGATGGATTGTTTGGATAATTAAGATGTTTTCTGTTATTATGGTGATCTGATTTTGAGTAAAAGTTTGCATTTCTCTCAAAAAAGAAAGTTTGCACTGCTGTAGCCATGTCTAACCAAATGATCCCCTTGAGTGTTTATGTGATGTTTTTGATATATACAAGCATATGTGGAAGTTAGACTGGTTTTAGGTTTTGTTTGGCAAACAGTTATTAGTTGTTAACGATTTGTATTAGCTGTTAGCTATTTGTTATTTGAATTAACTGTGTTGTATTTACTGTTTGAATTAGCTATTTGTAAAAAAACTGTTTGGTAAAATTAGTTGTTTCTAATAAAGTTACGAAACGAACATCTAATTCTCCAAAAAGCTCTCCTAAAAAGCTCATCAAATATGCTTTTTCAAATTAGCTTTTTGGATCCAAAATACTCTTCCAAAAAGTTATTCTATCAAACACCTAAATTAACTTTTTGAATAGGTGAAACAGCTAAATTTAGTTTTAAAAACTGTTTCTGGCCAAAAAACTATTTATCAAACCCCCCCTAATTTTGATTGAGTGTTAGTTTAGTCTAATAGTGGATATTCGTTAGTTCCTTTTGTGTTAATTAGTTCCCTTAATTAGATTCCTAGGATTAATTTTGCTATTCACATCTTAGACAGTTTAGCAACAACAACAACAACAACAACTCCCAGTGTGGGTCCCGCTTTTGCGGGGTTTGGGGAGATCCAGCTGTAAGCAACCTTACCCCTACCGGTATTTCTACCCATAGAGAGGTCGATTCCTTAAGACCCACAAAACAATTTTTGAAAAAAAAGTTTATAGAGAAAACGAATGCAAACCAAAACCAAGGAGGAGAAAATGTGCCGGAGAGCGAAATAACCAAGGAGTATAGACATACCTCAACCCACCAGGGGCACTAGATGCCATCACTAGATGCCGTCATATCCCAGAAAAGCACGACCTGCAGACAAGCACACCAAAACCAAACCCGCCCCCACCCCACCGGACCCACTACCATCTACGCGTCCGGTCCCCTACAATCAGAGACCCTAATCCTATCCCACCACAACCTCCTATCCTGAGTCATGTCCTCCGTCAGGCCAGCAACTCTCAAGTCCTCTCTAACCACTTCCTCTAGGCTTTTCTTCGGTCTATCCCTCCCTCTCTTTCCACCGGGGGGGACGATCAATTCGCACCTCCGCACCGGGGCGGCCAAACTTCTCTTCTTTACGTGGCCAAACTATCTGAGCCTCGATTCCCTCATCTTCTCCTCTATAGGGGCCACTTCAGCTAAGCTCCTGATTACTCTATTCCTAACATCTTAGACAGTTTAGCATAGGGTTAATTTCATTAATCTTCCCTTTTTATCACAATTAAGTAGCAATTAGTCACAAATTACCTCTATCCTAGAGTACGACATCCCTTTCTCCCTAAAAAATTCTCTAAAACAATTTTGTTGCAGTTGTTAGGGAGAAGGGCATTAATGTGCTATCAGTTGTGACTTGATTTTGTGTAAATATTTTTTTGTTTTTTGCTTGAAGTGAAAACCCGCTAAAAAATAAAAAACTTAAAAAATACGAAAAAAAAAGAGATTGAGTGCGTGGTTCATGCCACCCAACTGTTGGAGATTGATCTAAGTTGAAACTCCTAATCCCGATATTAAGCCCTCATGTTCGAACTTAAACCCACGATAGGCGCAGTAGAAGCACAACCTCCTCCTCCCTCTAGGGAATCTAAACCTAATCTTCTGTCCTCTAAGGTCTATCAATCTATTGTGTTTTAGCCTTCCAACCCTAAGGAATAATGCACAATTTGAGTTTAGACCCAATATACCAACATGCTCCCTAAATTTGTCAGTGTTAAAGATGCGTATGTGTTCTAGGTGATTTTGCAGAACCCTGTGCCATGATGCACTTCTCTAATGTGCCACTAAATGTTCTTAGATTGTGTTTCATTCCCTTTGCTTTGAAGGATCTTGCCGGAAAGTGGATAAAAATCCTTTCTTCAAACTCCATCTCTTCTTCGAATGTGTTTGTCTAGGAATATTTGACAAATTGTTTCCCAATTGGCAGTTTCTCAAATGGCAAGGTGATCAAGCTAAGGAATGAGATAAACCGCTTTATGCAATTAGGCAAAGAGTCAATTTGGAAGTGTTTAGAAAGATTCAAAAACTTGTTTGCTTAATGTCCCTATCATAGCCTTAAGCAATGGTGCTTGTGCCAAATTATCTATAGGGGACGTGGCCAAGGTACCTGCACCATAGTAGCATTTATATGTCAAGGGGATTTTCTACAAAAAAGTGAGACCAAGTCTTGGGACTTTGTTAAATGCCTAGCTGAGAAAACTTTGCAATAGGAAAGTACTTCAAACTTAAGTATAAATGCTAGAAGTAATGAGAAAAGGGAAGGACTGCATGCAGTGTTGGATATTATTTACATTGGTTTAAGGTTTTCTAGCTTAAAATGCATGCTTAATGGATTACTCCTTTCATAAGCCCACAACCCCATTCCACCTCCCCAGTTGGTTCCATGTTTCCAATACTAAGCATAAGATCAGATCTTGATTACTCCCCCTCCCCCCAACAATTAGCCATAGGCCAAGAGTAAGTCCAAGTCTACCTTTCTAAAAGCTTAAATTTGACCCATACTCTCCTACTTTCAATCCAAGGTGGTCTAAGCACCCCAATATATAATGGACTGGACGCCAATACTGTGATGCTAATGCTTAAGGTGGTGGTTTTCAAGGAAACACATCCGTTACTTCTTACAAAAGGCCATTATCCCAGAGAATATATAATGCACCTAGGGGGCTTCCCCAACTACTAGTTGCTCATCACATCTTCTTCCTAGTTACAATGAAACGAATAAAATGGCTGGTGGAGTAAATAACATACAGAGGAGGATAAAAGATATAAAGGAGTCTGATAAGAAAATGATGAAGACTATGAGTAAGCAACTCACTTAAGTTGCTACAACAAATAGAGAGAGGGGTACATTTCTAACTTAAGCTGAGACCAACCCTAGGGAAGGCCTCTCATTCCCTACTTTGAATGTCAAAATATCAATGATGTGAGAGAGGTGAACTCCGTGATTGAACTTTGATTGGAAAGCAAACTTGACACATATGTTAGTGATTGCGATGTCAATGTGACCCCTCCCCATTCCAATAAGGGTGATTCTCTTGTCATATCCACTTCATAATCTAGTTAACATTCTCCAATGGACATGCATCAACTAAAGGAGGATAAGTCTCAGGTCATCGTTGACTCCTCACTTTCCAAGGCCACTTCTACCCCCCATAAGGGTTTTCCAACCTATTCTCCCTTTTTCACATTGGCACAAAAGGAAGAAGGTTCGACCATATGTTGATTAGACAAGGGAGCTATTCTACAAAGTCAAACTCAACATTCCTTTACTTGATGTCATACAACAAGTACTTCCATATGCTAAGTTTCTCAAGGAACTTTATACCATGAAGTGGGCCAACCCATGTACCCAAGAGATTCTTCTTGGCTGCAAATATGAGTTCCATAATCTCAAATCAAATGCCCTTTAAGTACAAGAACCCTAATTTTCCTACCATTCATATTGTCATTGGAAATCATACATTTCCTCAGGCCTTACTTTGCTTACAGGCCAGCGTGAATTTGTTACCCGTCTTGGTTTGTGAGAAACTTGGTCTAGAAGAAATGAAACCTATAAAAAAGGTCCTTTAATTGGTCGATCATTCCATTAGACTACCTATAAGGACCTCATGATGAAGACAACTCCGTAACAACCCTTTAAACCTTTCCCTACTTTCATACAATTGTTCATTTTTATTTTATGATAAAGTAGTTATAGCACGTCTTAAGGCAGTGAGTTTACCAATAGGGAAAACTTTTTCAAGAATTCCTTTTCCACTTAATCCTAAGTGGTGATAGTCGTATTAGTATCCAACCAAACTTTAACTTTGTCTTTCAAAGAGAGAGGGAAAATTTGTAAATGAAGAGCATCATCAAAGACATTATTCAAAAACACAATGGAACAAATCTCAACAAATGCATTAACATGCATCAAAAGATTTTAGACTCTAGCCCATAAAATGACAATAGCATTTGGATAAGAGAATGTTTAATCTTAAATGGTCTTATAACAGTGGGCATACGGGTTCTTGTAGGTGAATCATAAGTAGTGAGTGTAAAATACTTCTTAAGTTGCTTAGGTGGTGGGGTTTGTTCTTTAGTCATCTTTTTCTTAGGTTCACATTTTTCAACTCTTATCTTACTAATTGAACATTCTATTTCAAGATTATATTCTTCAAGATCTAAGAGCAAAGAATGTCTACCATGTATATACCCACAAACAATCAAAAGAATAGTATGAAACCAGCACCACAATAACCAACAAATGAAATAAAAGAAAAAGAAAAATACAATAAGATAAACAAAAGAAGAAATATCAAAGGGGACGGGGAAAGAAAATGAAAATAAAATAAAATAAAAAGGGAATAAATGAAATAAAAGGGAGGGAATTGTTAAATTAGATAAAATACAAAAACAAAAGAAATAAAAAAGTTAGATTAGATTAGATTAGGAGGGAATGCGAAAATAGTTAGATTAGAAGGGAATGGGAAGAACAACAATAAAATGGTTAGATTAGGAGGGATTGGGGAATAAAAGAAAATAAAATAATGAAAATAAAAGGAATGGGGGCTGAGAATAAAGAAAAAAAATAAAATTGTCAGATTAGCAAAGCATAGGGAAAAAAGAATAACAGGAATTGAAAATTCAAAAATCACTATTTGTTATTCGACAATGGTGCCAAAAATTTGATGTGGATTTTATGTTTAGTTTTAAAATCCTTTCTACTTATAGGTACACAAGGTCAATTATAGACTAGCAAAAATAGGGTGTCGATCCCACAAGGAACAATAGTGATTTTTAATTCAACTTTTCCAATTATAAAGAATAATTCACAGGAGGAGTTAAAGTATCCATAAGAATTAAAAGAACAAAAGAAAAGCAAACGTGTCAAGTAGAGAGAAATTAGATTAGAGAATAATATAAGACTTCGATTTCACTATTGATGCAAATATTAACTAATTCAAAGGGGGCTCAATTTGTCTCTTGTTCAACCTAACCTACAAGTATTAGGTCGTAAGTTTTAAAGATGAAATATAATTATCAAATGACAGTATTTATCCAGTAGTTTAGGATGAATCATTCTTTTTAAATATAATTCATCTAACTTCTAGCATAAATTATTCAATTTTAACAAATATAATTTTAAGCCGGATTACATAACACCATATAAGCCTAGAAGATCTGATATTCACTTGAGATAGCAAATTAAACTATTGTAATCAACACGAATAAATAATAGTATTAAGATGCATAAATAGGTTAGATTCAAACATAAACTCAAAATTATGCAATATAGGAGACAAAATAACCCCAAAAGAAATTATTAACAATATTATTACCAAGGATTCATGTTAATCCGAGATATAAGTAGTTTAGCCGGCCATAGTAACTGAAAACACCATTGAACTTGGTCTAGCCATCCCTCAATATTGGTATATTTCACTTTCTTTATCCAAATTTAGATGCTCAATTACACAAAATTATAAATTTTTTGTAGACTCTTAAATTTGACTCACAAATGAGGTGAAAAGAGAAGAAAAATAGCTAACAAAACTTATTTACTTCTAAATCTTTCAACCCAAATGATCTTGTCTTAAAAAAGATCCCTCTAAAAATTGAAGGATGGAAAATGAGAGAATAGGAGAATGCTTGGATGCTCGGATGCTTGGATGAGTGGATGAATGAATGTTGCTCCAACCCATGACCCCTTTTTATAGTGAAAATCCAGACTGTTTTGGTGCCCAAAAATTAATGAAACATTAATTCCAATTGGTTCTTGGCTATTATATTGCGTAAGAAATTGTTAGTCTTAAGCTAAAAAATTAATCAATATTAATTAGCTTTGACTATGTTAACAATTGGCTCATGTGGAAAATTGAACACTTGTTTAAAAAAAAAAAAAAGGAGCTACTGGGATCTTACTATTCGATTGGTGACTAGGTTACAATTGGATTGGTGACTAGGCCGAAGGGCGAATGCTGGGCCGAGTGGGCACAAAGAACAAGCCCAGACATGAGAAAGGAGGAAGAATCAATGCGAGAGAAGATGGATGCAGGGTGGGCCACTGGGACTGAAAACCAAATAGGCCCAGCATGAGAAGGGGGAGAGAGAGAGAGAGAGAGAGAGAGAGAGAGAGACTGCGGGTAATTGAGCACTCGTCAATGCCACCAAATAGGCCCAATGGTCAAGAGTAGGGAGTGAGAAAAGGTTCGTCTGTCTAGAGATTGGACCATTGGCTACACTAATCAAGGCCCACGCAACTAGGGGAAGAGAGGAGAAATGTTGGGGTTGACTCTTACATGTTGGGTCGCAGATTAACCCATTTCAGCTCGAGTGGAGAGAGAGGAGAAGGAGCAAGAAAGGTGGACCAACAGGCTGTTTGGGAGTTTTTTTTTTTTTTAAATATCTTGGGCCAGCTACTAGAACGAGCACAGACGAGGCCCATTCTGGGCTAGGCAGAGGAGGAAGACAAGCCCACATAGTTCTGGATCAAATTATTGGGCCTTCAAGCATTGGACCATAGTCGTGATTTGTTCGAATTATTCAGTTTTATTCCCGAATTCAACGCTTTTTTTTTTAACTTGAAACTCATATAAAATATGGATTATTTTTCCATAAAAATATATTTCAAGGACTAAAAGCAGGTAAAATGGAATGTAAATTACACATAAAACATGTTATGAACTCTTCACCTCAATCATTCTTTGATTTAATTCGGAAGAGTAAAATTAAAGTCACTACCATTCTCTGTAGGGTGCAACACCTTATGTAGTTGCAAGTATTTGGGTCTAATTTTTAATGTGTAAAGGTCTACACCAAGTTTTTGGTGCCCTGGTTGAGGAATGTTAGCCATATCTAAAATTTTCTTTTTCCTTTTATTCTGCTTTTATTTTGGTTTTTTTTCTGTCTTTTCTTTTAATGTCTTTTCTTTAATGAATTTAAAAGAGTCAACTTAAAAAATGGAATTTTGCTTGTTTCCTATTTGGTTGTTATTTTGGTGAAAGAGTGGTCAATTTGCCTAATTTTAGGTATTTTGTTCCATCATTTTGTTGTTTGTCAGTTATATGATTTGTAAAAGTTCTTTACCTTTTGACCTAAAAGAATATAATTGTAAAATTTAACCTACATTAAATGCTAAGAAACTTGAATATGAGAAAAAGATGGTTAAAGAATAAAAACCATTACCTAAGCAAACTTAAGGAGTATTTTACTCCTGCCACTTGTAAGTCACCTACAAGAACTCGTATGCTTATTACCGCTTTACCATTTGAGATTAAACCTTTTATAATCCAAATGTGCCCATCCTTTCATGAGTTAGAGTTTGAAACCCTTTTTAAGTATGGTGATGCATTTTTTGAGATATATTCCACTATCTTTTCAAATAATATCGCTAATGATGCCCTTTGTTTGCACCTTTTCTCTTTCTCTTTGAAATATAAAGCTAAGTTGTTTGGCCACAAAGATAAACATTGCCAGTAAGGACCATATGCAATGAGAATTCTTGGAAAAGTTTTCTTTACAGATAAATTGATGGCTTCATGATATGGTATAACCACTTTCTCACACAACAAAAATGAACCATTAAATAAAAGTTGGGGAAAGATTTAAAGAATTGGTGTGAATTGTCCTCCCCATGAGATCCCATAGGCAGATTGTCGATGCATCTTATGGTGGTGACTTTTTGCATAAGGCTCTTGAAGAATCTTAGGAAATGTTTGCATATTTGAGCAAAAATTCACATTTGCATGCTACTTTCTTGTCTTCGGGCTTGTATAAATAATTGGGAAGTAAAAAGGGGACTTGTAAGTTTTCATATTCAATTGACCTTTTCTAGTAAAAATTATTCTTTATCTATGAAATTTGATTAATTGTTATGCATGAACAAAGTGTCTAATGTCTCTTCTAAGCAAGATATGTGTCTGATTAGTGCTCATCTCATGCACGCTTCTGTTGATTGTCCTTGTGTTGGTAAATTTAATTGTGTGACCAAGAAAGTTAATGTTGCCCAAAGATTTCCTCTGACCAATAACCCTTATTATAATATCTATAATCATGGTTAGAAGAATAATCCTAACTTTTACTGGAGGCCTCTAAATGTTGATAATCCACAAGTGCAGTGTAGGAGACCTACCCTTATATAGTTTTCAAAACTAAAGATGTACACTTCCTGCTCCCCAACAAGTTCTATCTGGGGGCTCTGACCTAGATAAGGTAACTTTAATTCTTGGTACCTTGACTTCTATTGTGCAAATTGTTGACTCCAAGGTCTAAGGAATTGAGTTTAAAATATATGTTGTAGATTCACACTTCCAATTTATAGCTAACTTAGAAACCCAATTTGGCATAGTAGCCATGGCTGTAGGTAACAGAAAAGAAGGAAACCTTCTATGTTATCTAATACATAGTCCTAAAGGTCAATAATTTAAACAATTAAAAGCTGTTATGGCTCTTAGATGTGGCAAAGAAGTAGATAATAAAGTGAGTGGGGAAAAAGAATATGATAATGAAGAAAGACCGAAGACCATTCAAAGTGACCATGAAGTTGTGGAAGAGAATGACTCATCCCCTTCCCTTGTTGTGTCTAATCCCATTGTAAAATACAAACCAAGAGTTTCTTACGTTCAAGCTTCGGGGCCACTATTGCTTTTAGGAAAGACAAGCAAAGAAATAACATCTTAGAGACCTTTAAGCAAATTAAGGTTAATCTTTCCCTTTATGAAAGTGGTGAAACAAATCCTGGCTTATGTAAAGTTTCTTAAAGACATGTGGACTTTTGAAAGGAAATCTAAAGATGGAAAGTCCAAAGAGGTTCTTTTAAGTGAACAAGTGAGCTCAATTTTGAAATTTGACACTCCACATAAGCTCAAAGATTATGGTGTCCCTCTTATTTCATGCTATACTAGTGGCCATAAATTTGAAAGGACACTCTTGTATTTGGATTCTAGTGTTAGTTTAATACCATATTCTATTTACTTAGAAGAGGGATGGGATTAATTGAAATCCAGATTGTACCTTTCAACTTATTAATAGGTTAGTTAGGACTCTTAGGGGCCAGAGAGATGATATTTTAGTCCAAGTAGATGGAGGCTTTTTTTTCTATTAACTTTGTTTTGTTAGACATGGACCCTAATCATGCTTCTAAGAAGATCCATCCATGACTATTACTCCCAACAAAGTGGTGACAATAGCTAGTTTAAGCCAATAAAGTTTGACTATATATCATAAATAATGGAGTGCATGACCATTGCATTTAGCCTACTATAACTAATAATTTTAAATGGGTTGAATGCATATGTTAATCAATCATGACTACCATAGTTATTAGGGGATGACTATCATATCATTAACATGTAATTAGTACTATTTAAGGAGGAGTTATAATGGAGCTATTTCTAAAGCTAAACTTAAAGAAGAGTAAAAATAAAATTATAGAAGAATTTAGGGATTATATAGAGAGCGAAAGAGAAGGGGAGAGAGAATAGAACGTTTAGAAGGAGAAAGTTAGAATTCACATTTCATTGCTTGCATGATTTCCGTAGCTTCCATTTTCAGTATTTATACAAAGGAATCATTAAAACAACTCCATTAACTCTTTTAATCATCTAGCTACCTAAGTCTAACAGATTCTAACAACCTTGAATCAACTAAGGTAATTTACATATTAAATACATGATATATTTAGCTTGCCACAAATTGATATGCAATAGTATACATTAAACAAACGGATAGGATAATTTCCACTAAATGGAAATTATGAAAATTATCGTAATTCCCACGATATACACCTTATATTTGGCATGATTAGATATAAACCGTTAATTTTTCTAATTATTTCTTAAAATTAAAATGATGTTTTTTAAAATTAATAAAATTAATTTATGAATGTTATGTTTGGAGGAGTAAAATAATTTCACGCTTTAAATTACAATAAAAAGTTATGTTTGGAGGACTAAAATAATTTCACTCTTTCAGTTACAATAAAAAGTTAAAATCAATAAATTAATTAATTTTTAAACTCTTCCCCTTCCCTTTCCCTTCCCCTTCTCCTTCCATGGCCAGAAACAACGGAGGGTCGGCTGCAGTATCGGCGGTGTCGACGAGGCTGCAATAACAGGTGATAAGGAAGGCCCAGGTGGTGCCGTAGGATAGCGTATCCTCCCCCGTTGCGTCCAATGCTCATTCCCATTCGCCCAGCCACCCGTGTGAACATCGCTAGCTTTTCTAGTCATTGGAGATAGTGAAGGCCTCGGGCAGCAATGACGTTTCGGATTCTCTGGCATACGAATCGACGTCCACCGGTATGGGTCAACGTTGCAGTGGGAGGTTCATTTTGCTGCTATTCTATTATTTGCTTTATTCGTATTATTAGTTAGACTGCAAGTATGATATAAAAAAAAGAGTGGCTGCTTTGGTTAACCTCTTAGTTGCCATAGAGCAGGTCTGGAGTTGAATGTACCTTAACTTGTTTTTGGGAAATTTTAGTTTTGTTTTTTGTTTTTTGGTTGAGCAAAATTTTATGTTATTTTTTTTCCCAACCATAATGATGACTCTTTACCTTTTACTCTAATCCATGCATTAGTATAAATAAAATTTTGCCATAAGAATATTTGACCCAATTCATCAGTCCATCTACATTGCATATTCATACCTTTATCACATGGTTATTTTTTCAAGCAAATGCAACTGTCATATTGAATTGGAGGCATGCAAGTTAATTTACTAAAGATTACTATTATGTTGAAACTTAAATACGTCTTATTGTTCTATCTTCAAATTATTTCACTTTGCATTCTAAATTGTAATCGGTAAGTTTTAAAAGAATGGATATATGGACTTGTATGTATTTAATTTGGTTCTTTAATGAAGCTTTTATCTTTATGTTTTCAACAATATCATAATAAAGTGTGTGCCATTTTATGTTTGATTGCATGGACTTATATGTAATTAATTGGGTTCTTAAACAAATATTTTATCTTTATGTATTCACAAATGTTATAATGAATTGTGTGCAATTTTTTGGTTGATTATATGGACTTGTGTGTAATAAATTGGGTTCTTCAATAAAGATTTTATCTTTATGTTTTCACTAATATTATAGTGAATTCTATTCAATTTTTTTGTTTGACTATATCGACTTGTATGTAATAAGTGGTGTTCAACATGAAATTATGATATTTTATACCCTTTTGTTATCTAATATTTGCTCAAAATAAATTATTAAATTAAATTTTAATATATTTTTGTTTATTTTGTAGGAATTATGAGGGTTTGAATAAAAATAAATAAGCAGCTCAAAGTTCTTACAAAAGGGGATGGAAGATAGAGTGCTGGACCATAAAAAAGAAGAACAAAGCAAAGGGCAACAGCAATAGCAGGCTAGCCCAGAATGAGAAACATGAGGCCCATACAGGCTCATTGTCACAGCCAATTTTCTTCTCCTCCTTCTCATTCATGGTGGGACTGGGTTTCGTTTCCACAGCCCAACCGGTCGTAGGCTGGCCCAGTTGCTGCACTTTTCTTCTCCTCCTCATGGATTGGGCTCCATGTTTTACTTGCCAGTCTGCCCCCTAGTTTCTAGGCTTAGCCTGGTCCCACTTACAAAAAACATACGCCCCTCATGTGATGTTGTCTTTTTTCTCCTCCATCCTTGCTTCTTCTCCTTCAATTCCCAGCCCAGAAACCCCGAAGAAAAACATACCATGGCAGCTGTCTCTCTCCCTATTTTCGACCGTTTCTCTCTCCCTCTCTATTCCCTCCTTCAAGTTCTATAATTAACATCATCATTATCCCGGCGGTTTCAAAGGAATTATTTTAAGAATTAATGAATGGCAATGAAGGGGGCTAATTAGAGCTACAAGAAGGGAGGTAGAAGATAGAGCAGTTTAAGGGGGCATACAGCACTGAAGTTCGAGTTAAAAAAATTTGTTTTCAATCTTGATTTCTAGTTTTAGATCTAGATATTAGTTCTCAAAACTTGATGTAATTCTGGCACTTGGGTATGCTAGTTTGAGTAGAAACCACGGCTTAACTCTGAAAATCGAATGTTTTCTAGTTGAAGTACTTGATTGATTGTTCTGTTTTGTCGTGAATTGCTTTCCTTACTTTGGATTGGTGTGCTCAGCTGATTTTTGGATTCAATTACTTTACTTGTACCTTCCCTAGGTTCGTTTTGCTCTGCTACTATGGCGAACGTGTTCTGGCTAAATGAATGAATACGGCTAAGTGTTGGTGGGTTGAAATTATTTGCAGATTGGTGCGTGTGGGTTATCTTTAGCGTAAAATAAAGGCTGCAAGCATATAATTTTCGTGGCAGTACTTAAGAATCGTCTCCTCAGGGACAAGGATGAGATTGAGGTCACCAAGTGCGAAAATAAACTAATCAAGCATCGTTATAAACTAATCAAAACAATAAACAATTAAAATCATTAATTCTAAATGGTCATGAAACAAAATTGAACTCACAATACTATGCTCATCGAAGAGTTCACCAGGTTAGTATATAGAACATAGCAGCAATTAAAGTAAATTGGGAATAAATTAGGCAAATAAAATCAAACAGAAGAAACAGGCAGAGGAAACAAACACTAGATCAGGGGGATGCAAACTTCAATAATGGCATTAATCGAATTTCAAGAGCTCAGCCCAAAATCTAAACCAAACAACAACTGCGTAATTGATGCCTAGAAAACACAGAAAGTTGCTAGATTTGAAATAGATAAACAAGGGAGGGGGAAAACATATCTCAGGTCCTCCTCACTTTACAGCTCGACCTAGCTTCAAATTCCATTCATGGTGATTATCCACATTCATCACACTCAACAATGCTCACTGAAGCCGCAACAACCCATAAATGAAACAAAATAGAAAAGCAGCCTCAAAAGGCCTTGGAGTTCGAAACAGGGCATCACCAGATTTGATAGAGAAAAGCAAGGGAATGAAGCAGCAACTCAGTAACCCAGAACTAGCACGAATGAGGCTGAAAGCTCATTAAAAATAGCGGAAACGCCATCAACAATGTTTGAAAAGAGCGAAAACAGGGGTGAGAAAAAGTTCACAATTTACCACAAGTCCAGTTCCAAATTCGTTAAAGATTAACTAAACCCAGGCGTCATTAGCAAAAATTGCCAAATATTAAACGAATCTAAATACTTGAAATTGAAAACAAAAAAATCGACATAAGTCCCAAAAATATCTGAACATGAAATTCATCCTAAAATTATCTTTAAAAAATCAAAACACTATTAAGAACCCTAAATTAAAACCAAAGACCTAAACTAAAAACTAGATCCCTCTTTCTGGTGCCGCAATCCTTCGATTTATACAGCTTCAAGTAGGCTCTTCCCCTTCTCTTGACCGTTTGATTTGGCTGTCGTGGATGGTGGAGATGATGCTATGCTGGCCTTGATGGGTGGGTAGTGAATGAGTGTTGAATGTGGGTGAAGATGACGAAGATGGTGTGGTGATGTGTGGGATTTGGATGAGAGAGAAAGGAGTTCGAGAGAGAGAGGGATGAAGATGGGCTGATGATGGAAGGGTTTTCGAGGGTTTCTGGTTTGCAGGCAGAGAGGAGAGAGAGAAGGAGATTAAGGGGGAGGGGGAAAGAGGTCACGTGCCTTACCCGTGTGGGGGATGGGCTAGGTTAATCTTAGTTTTTGTTTTATTTTCCTTTTTCTTTTCTTCTGAGTTAATGGATAAAATGATTTCGGCTTGAATTAGTTTGGCCCAATTCTTCATTTCGACATTTTTTCATTTTTTTTCTGCATTTTTTCTAAATTATTTAATTCCTACAAAATAAAATAAAATAAAATGAAAATCAAAAAATAACAATTATTACTAGCGTAAATCGAGTATAAAGGTATCATAAAAATATCATATTTTTGGCACAAACAAATACCCCACACCAAGATTTTGCTCTTCTTTGAGTAAAACAACTAAACTACCTAAAAAGAAATAGAAAATAAGAAAAAGAAAATCCTAACTCACTGTCATTGGAATCACGATTGCATTTAGCGTATGCAACAAGCTTTTAAACCCCTCAGTTTCCCAAGTGGACGAGTAAGGTCTTATGAGGGTTTTTAAGTGAACACAAAAATTATTTCAAAACAAAATGAAAATCTTTTTGGTTTTTTTTTTTTTCAAAACATAAACATATATATAAATAATAGGAAAACTATGCACACAACTCAGATAATTGCATCACCTTAGTAACCAAGTCATCAAACTATATATAAATAGAATGTACAATAAGAAGATATCGAAGTCAAAATAAGCATCTTGACTCTCATTTTTCGCCCCATGCACAATATGCAATGATATGTACACCTTGGTGCATGTGTTAATCTGTATCAACTCCTATGAATCAAGTTGCTAATATCGACACGATCCTTATTTCCTTGCCTCATTGCCTTAGTTGCTCCTTTTTCCCCTTTTTTTTCATTTTTTCAACAATAATAAAGCACACATCCTAAACCTGCTTCACTTACAACTATTTGGGCCTTCCCTAAAAAGGGGCTTTATTAGATTGTGCACATCACTTATTTCATTACCCAAACAGATGCATAATCAAGTAAAATAGCACATATTCGTGCCAATTAAAGATATGAAATAATGATAGTGGCTATGAACATTTTTTATTCACTTTTTAGACTTATTCTCTTTTTTTCCCATTTTTTCAAGAGCTTAAAATGGAACTTCGACAAACAAGCAGTTCTCATGCCAACATAACAACAAGACCCTAAGAATTGGCGATAAAGTGGGCAAGGTAGCACAAAATCACACATATAAGATAGGGTTATTATGAAAAATCAAATCGACATCTTCAACTAAACATCTGATCATACAAACTCTATTTACATATAACTCAATCAACTAGCCACATGGGATCACAACTACCTAAGAGAGCATACAAATCCTAAAAGAAAAACAAAATTTTTTGAATTTTTCAAAAGTTTCAAAAAATATGTACAAACGTACATCTCACCCTCGCATCAAAACTTCACAATGTCCTTATTGTGGGAACTAAGGTACTAAAAAGCAATCACATAAGCTATACCACTGCAAAACTGAACAAAACCATAGATATATATACAAACTAAAACACCAGTAAAAATCACAAATAAAACCAAAAACAAGTACAAAATCACCAAAATCAAAATCTCAAAAGAAAAGCAAGAACAAAACCAACTCTAAAACAAACCAAACCACTAAATGACCAAAATCAAAACCAAACCAAAATAAAATAAGACCCAAACATACTTAATCACCAAAATCAAAAAGCAAAATAACTAAATAAAGAAAAACAAAAACCAAAACCTAACAAAAGAAAACAAAACCAATCAAGACCAAAGCAAACATAATCATTCAAAAGAAAAATAAAACCAAACCAAGGTCCTACTAAACACCAACCTCAAACAAAAGAAACCTAAGACAAAACAAAATACAAAATAAAGAAAAGCTAAATACAAGACACAAACAAAACCACTAAAACACCAAAAAGGGAACTAAAAAGAAACTATTAAATAATAAACCAAAGAAAAATCAAAACTCGCAAAACTAAAGAAACAAAATACAAAACCAAGGGAACAAAACACCAATTCAAGGAAACCAAACAATGAAACTAAACATGCATAAGGACAATCCTAGATATCCATAACTAATAAGTATTCACAAAAAAATAACAGAATTCAAGGGTGATCATAGCCAACATGGCACAACAAATTCTAAATTGCACCTCAAGATCGATCACCCATATAATCATAGTCCTAAATATCTACAGCTATGTACGAAAAAGAATAAGAGAGAAGAGTTAGAACGATCATACCAGGTTGGATATGAATTATATCCAAACTACACCTCACTAAGATAATGCTACATGAGGCTTGAGGAGCATCAGCCACTCCTCTGCATATCAAGATCAAGGGCACCAACTCAGATGTCGTCATAGCTCGAGAAGCTTATCAAATGTTTGAGCACACAACTCATAAGCATGTAAGTAAGAGAACACAAGTACAATAGGATTAATGATATCCAATGCTCTTTTAAGCTTATCAAAAGCCTTAGAAAAATCAAAAAAGTGATTAAAAAAAGTGGTCCACATGATTTTTCTAGGCAAGTCCACTACGTATGCATGGACAGGGTCAAGGGAGGGATTGTAGCCTCTAAAGGTACATAGGGACCAAATAACATTAAGTATGTTCTCCTTAAGCATATGGAAAAGGTTGCTCACATGGCCTACATCCAAACGAAGTTCACATATCACATGATAGTCTATGGCCTTAAGAGAATGATGCTCAGGGGTATAAGTGGGTGATGAACAAGGGGTGCAGGGATCAAGTCAAGAGGGTTGGGGGACATATATTCAACAAGCTGATCAAGACAAGCAGGGGAAACCTCATTTACAAGCATCCTATATGACTCCCCCAAGGGGGTCTCCTCAACTATGCACTCCTCTGGGTCACTAAATGGATCATCCTCCTCGCAATTAGCATCAACCTCAAGTCTTTTACTTCCCTTAAACTTGTAAGACAGGGTCAAAGGATTAGGTGGGTCGGAAAAAACTAGGACATCTTTAGTGATGTCCCTAGGTGTGCTAAGCTCGGGAGGAGAAACATGTAAGGTTATAGGGATGTCATTATCTTCCTTAAGAGTGGCAAAAGGTGTATCAGCATGTATATTTTGCCTTTAAGGAAGAAAAGACTCAAAATCATCAACTGGACTAATATTAGGCAAAGGATGACCTAGACTAGGGTCAGTCATAGGCAAATCATTATGACATTCCCTATATTGAATAGTAGAAAATTCCCCCATCATGTCCTTAGTACAATGTTCAAGTGCATCTGCACGAGCAAATAATGGACAACCATGCATATTATGACAATAAAACTGACAATAATCACATAAAACAGAAGGCACATATGCTTGTTGAAAATAAGGGTCCCTAAATTGATCATGATGGCAAGGTTCAGATTGATAAGCATAAGGATCAGAAGAAAAGTGAATAAGAGGTTCTTTAGCTTGCTCAAACTCCCAAGTTCTACGAGCCAAGTATTCAAAGAAATCCCAAACCTCATCTGGAGTTTTGGACAGTAACCCTCGAAAACTACCAAGACATATAGACTCAACATGACCCCTAAATTTAGCATTTAGACCCACACAAATAACTTCATAAATTTTCCATTTTTCAAAATTTTCATTCAATTGAGTACGGTAATCATTGAGTCTCGAAAAATATTTCCAGAAAGGCTCATGCTCAAACTGAAGGAAATTGAAAACTAGCATTTTTTTTTTCAACTTTCAAAATTTTTGGTTTTTTTTTTAACGCAAAAAAAAAAGACAACAAATGAAAAGCAATTAACTAACTAAAGCAAAGAAATAAACCAAATAAGACAATGAAAATAAACCAAAAACAAAACTAAATTACCAAAGCAAAATGAACCCAAAAAAAAACTAAAAAAATGATCTAATTTTAAAGCCTCCATCTCCGGCAATGACGTCAAAAACTTGTTAGATAATTTTGAGTGTAAAATAAAGGCCGACTTTCGTCATAGTACTTGAGGATCATCTCTTTAGGGACGAGAATGAGATTGAGGTCATCAAGTACAAAAATAAACAAATCAAGCATCGTTCTAAACTAATCAAAACAATAAACAATTAAAATCATTAATTCTAAATGGTCATGAAACAAAATTGAACTAGCTATACTATGCTCATCGAAGAGTTCACTAGGTTAGTAAATAAAACATAGTAGCCATTAAACTAAATTGGGAATAAATTAGGCAAATAAAATCAAACAGAAGAAACAGGCAGAGGAAACAGACACTAGATCAGGGGGATGCAACTTTTAGTTATGGCATTAACCTAATTTTAAGAGCGTAACCCAGAATCTAAAGCAAGCAGCAAGTGCCCAATTGAAGCGCAGAAAACAGAGAATGTTGCCAGATTTGAAATAGATAAATAGGGGAAGGGGAAAAATAGATCTCAGGGCCTCCTCTCTTTACAGCTCGACCTAGCTTCAAACTTCGTTCATGGCGATCATCCACATTCATCAGACTCAGCAATGCTCACTGAAGTAGCAACAAGCCATAAATGAAATAGAATAGAAAAGCAGCCTCAAAAAGCCTTGAAGCTCGAAACAGGGCATCACTAGATTTGAAAGAGAAAAGCAAGGGAATGAAGCAGCAGCTCAATAACCTAGAACCACCATGAAGAGCTTCAAAGCTCATTAAAAATGGTGGAAATGCCATCAAGTATGTTTCAAAAGAGCGAAAATAGGGAAGAGGGAAAGTTCACAATTTACCAAAAGTCAAGTTCCAAATTCGTCAAAGATCAACTAAACCCAGGCGCCATTAACTGAAATTGTAAAATATTAAACAAATCTAAATACTTGAAGTTAAAAATAAAAAAATCGACATAAAACCCAAAAATCTCTGAACGTGAAATTCATCCTAAAATTATCTGAAAAAAATCGAAAAAGTATTAAGAACCCTAAATTAAAAACAAAAGACCTAAACTAAAAACTAGAAACCTCCTTTTGGCACTGCAATCCTTCGATTTATACAGTTTCAAGTTGGCTCATCCCATTCTCTTGATCGTTCGATTTTGCTGCAGTTGATGGTGGAGAGGATACTATGCTAGCCTTGATGGGTGGGCAGTGAAGGAGCGTCGATGGTGGGTGAAGATGACGAAGATGGTGTGGTGATGCATAGGATTTGAATGATAGATAAAGGGGGGGAGAAAGAGAGAGAGAGAGAGAAGAGAGAGATGAAGATGAGATGATGATGGAGGGGTTTTCGGGGGTTTCTGGTTTGCAGGCTGAGAGGGGAGAGAGAAAGAGATTAAGGGGGGGAAGAGGTCACGTGCCTTGCACGTGTGGGGGGTGGGCAGGATTAATCTTAGTTTTTGTTTTATTTTCCTTTTTTCTTTTGGGTTAATGGATAAAATGATTTGGACTTGAATTAGCTTGGTCCAATTCTTTGTTTCGACATTTTTTCATCTTTTTCCCGTATTTTTTTCGAATTATTTAAACCTACAAAATAAAATAAAATCAAATAAAAATCTAAAAATAATAATTATTACGAGCATAAATCGGGTATAAAGGTATCATAAAAATATCATATTTTGGGCATAAACAATGCATGATCCATATTTTGGTTAGATTCTTTGCAAGCTAGAGTATTGTTCATAATTTTATGAATTAATCTTGTTTATTCAGTATATTAATTTGTTTGGTGGAATAACTTGACCTTGGTTTTGGTTAGTTTAGTATTTAGTTGTAACTTTGATGAAAATCTTTGTAAATTAATTTCACAAACTATCCTGTGGACCGACACCTCAAGTATGCAACAATAAACCGTATACTTATGGAAATTACAATAAGTTTTTGGCACTGTTGCTGGGAATGGATTTATGAATTTTGATTGTGTTGAATCATAGTTTAGCTATTCAAGTCGTTTGTGTCACTTTCGTTTTAGTTTTATAATTGTAATTTTTAGTTTTGATTGAGTCGTTGCTTAGTTTTAGGAATTTATTTATTCTTGTTAGTATTTTGATGTTTGTTGAGATTAGCTTCATTTTGATTTTTAGAGGTTATTTATTGCTGAAAAAATAGCACTAACAAATTTGGTTTATGTGCAGCAAAAAGAAACAAGGTGGAACCCATCCCCCCAAAAAAAGCAATATCAATGTAAATTTTCCTGTAGTTTTAGAATATATTTGAATTTTCTAGAGTGTTTCTAGTGTGATGTTTACTGTACTGATTTTTTTTGATGCAACATAATTTTTAAAGTTTGTGTGAATTTTTTATGGAATTTTTGGGACTGCATGGAATTTTCTGTGAATTTTTGAAATAATAATCTATTTGCAATTTTCTGCACAATTCGAGGACCAAAAAAATTTGAAAAAAAATATATATTCATGTCCCTTGTGATTGTGTCGAATTTACTATATATAGAGTTTTGATTTTAGGAGTCTTATTGTCAGTTTTAATTTTATTTTTGGAATTGGGTGATTTAGGATTAGTTTATTTTCTATTTTCTTCTAGTTTATTTGTGTTTGTGTTATTTATTTTTACATTGGATTACTTTCTACTTGTATATAGTTTTTAGGTTGATTCACTTTTTGATTTTGTTTTGTGTTTTAAAAGAAAAGATAGAAAAATCAAAAATAAAAAAAATTAGAAAAACAAAATGACTAACTATTAGAGACCTTGAAAATCATAGACTTGTTAGGAGTGAACCCAACCGTGACTTACAACCGGAAGTCAAACCTAGGCCTAAATTAGAAGAAATGGTGCAAGAGAGATCTTCGAGTGATATTTTCTATCCTTCTGGGACCACTTTGCCATCTTATTTCACTACACCTGACCTTGGACCAAATGTTACATTCGAATTGAGACCTCATTATACTCAGATGCTCCCTAAATTTACAGGTTTAGAGGATGTGAGGGAATTCAAAATAGTTTGTTCTATGATACGTTTCCTTAATATTCCTATTGATGTTGTGCGAATGAAATTAATTTCCTTTACTTTGAAAGATTCTGCTGAACGTTGGGTGTATGGCTTGGCTGCTAATTCTGTTACTTCTTCAAATGATTTTGTGAGATTGTTCTTAAGAAAATATTTCCCTAATGCCAAGACTGTTAAGCTAAGGAATAAAATCAATCAATTTGTGCCACTAGATAGGGAATCATTTTGGAAATATTTTGATAGGTTTAAAAATTTTTGGCCCAGTGTCCCCATCATGATCTAGACCAAGCACGTTTGTGCTAGATTGTATATGAAGTACATGATCGACAGACTAAAACCATGATAGAGTCAATGCGTCTGAGTGACTTTCTTTCTAAGAGCACCACTACTGTTTGGGAATTTCTGGAGGACTTGGCTGAGAAAACCATGCAGTGGAAAATCACTCACGATTACAGCTTACGTTTTAGGTTTGCAAGGGATGGGTTACATTCTGTTTCTGATGTAAGCCAATTAAAGTCTAAGATTGCTATTTTGGAAAATATGCTAAAGGGATTGTCTCCCTAGATGCCCAAGTTATCTCAGACTTCTACAGTTTCTTGTTCTCACTGTCAAGTTTTAGATCATTCTTTGAGTGCTTATTCTTATTTTGCTCACCAATTAGCAACTGTGTAAAAATAAGTGAGTATGATCTTCTAGAGACCAAAGAACGACTCCTTTTCTCCTTATTATAATCTACGGTGGAGAAATCACCCTAACTTTTCTTGGAGTAATGGACCAAATACTGCGATTCCTAACTCCTAACCTGGAGTATTTCTTAGAAACAACTCCCAGCCCATCTCTCACCCCTTAAATTCCTTTTAGAGACTGACTTTTTCAGGTGTGCCCAATGCATCTAGACTTCCACCTCCTATAGCTCAAGTTCAACCTCCTCCTAGTTATACAAACATTAACAAAATTGAGAGGAGAATTAATAATAATATGAAGAGAATGACTAATGCTAATATGAAGAGAATGATGATAATGATGACTGAATAGTTTTCTCAATTAGCATCACCTTCTAGGGAGCCAGGTGTTTTTTTCAAGTCAACCTGAGGTAAACCCTAAAGGTGACGCCTCCTCTTTTTCTACTACCAACCTTAGTGAATTTGTGAGGAAAGTGAATGTAGTTATATCTCTCCGATCTGGTCAAGAGATTGATAACTAAGTGAGAAATCCTAATGAACCCTGCAGGCATCCTCACTGATTCTTTTGAAACTCTTCTTCTTCTTCTTCTCCTTTAGAAAATGGTTCATCTAGTAAGCCAGAGGATGCTACTGATGGCATCCTAGAATGATTCTGATACTCCTCTACCTTCTGAGTTACCTTCTAAGAAAGAGGAGCTTAAAGAGAAAGATTCCTCTAATTCAGTTGACCCTTCACCTTCTAAGGGTTCTTTTTCCCCCTCTTCTGTTGAGAAAGTCCATATGTCTTTACTTCCTTTCTTTCATAGGCTTAAGAAGAAAGACCAAGCTCATGTTGAGAAGATGAGAGACACATTCTCTCAAGTTAAAATCAACATTCATTTGCTCGATGCTATTCAACAGATGCCTCCATATGCTAGATTTTTAAAGGATCTGTATACCACCAAGAGAGCCACTAGTGTCCCTAAAAAGGCTCTGGTAGCCTCTGGTGCTAGTCTTATTCTTTCTCATAGATCTCAGTAAAGTATAAGGACCCCGGGTGCCCTACTATTTCTATAGTTATAGGGGACCAGCTTGTTTATAGAGCTTTGCTTGATTTAGGGGTCAGTGTTAACTTGATACCCTTTACTGAGTATAAGAGGTTAGGGTTAGATGAGCTGAAGCCTACCAAAATGGTCATTCAATTAGCCGATAGATCGACCAGGTTGCCTAGGGATATAATTACGGATGTGCTGATTAGAATGGGTGAATTTATTTACCCTATGAACTTTGTAGTGATTGAAATTGAGAAGTTATCCAATGTAGCTAGTCAAGTCCCTGTGATTCTAGGGCGTCCTTTCTTGACCACTGCTAATACCCTCATTAATTGCAGGAATAGTATGATAAGACTGTCTCTTGGCAACATGATCTTAGAGTTGAACAGCTTTAACATGCAAAGACGGCCTTCTAGTTTTGATGATAAGGAGTTTTCTACTCTTAACTGGGTAAAGGATTCTGTACTTGATGATGACTTTGATAATGTATTTGCTGCTGAGTATGAGTCATTTCTTATAGATGATGAGCCTAAATATGATGTTTTTGGGTTTGATGAGGTGTGCTTTGCTACTGATTATTTGCTCACTGCTGTTTCTGAATCTACTCCTGAATCAATTTTCCTTCCTGCTCTTGAGTTAAAACCTCTTTCTGACTCTCTTAAGTATGCATTCCTAGGACCTGATTAATCCTTACCTTTCATCATTGCTTCTGACTTAGATTGGGAGCAAGAGGACAAATTAATTACCTCACTTAGAGAGAACAAGGAAGCTTTAGGGTGGACTTTAGGGGATATCAAGGGTATTAGTCCTTCCATTGTGCAGCATAGAATTCATTTAGAGGACAATCCTAAGCCTTACCGTGACTGCCAAAGGCATTTGAAGCCAAATTTCGAGGAAGTAGTTAGGAAAGAAGTAATGAAATAGCTAGACTAGGGGATTATTTATCCCATTTCTAATAGTGAGTGGGTTAGCCCTGTTTAAATTATTCTTAAGAAGATCGGTGTTACCGTGATTAGGAATGATAAAAACGAGTTAGTCCCTACTCGAGTTCAATCTCGGTGACATGTTTGTATAGATTATAGAAAATTGAATGTAGTCACCAGTAAAGACCATTGTTTACTTCTCTTCTTAGACCAAATGTTAGAAAGGTTGGCTGGACATTCCTTCTATTACTTTTTAGATGGATACCCCAGTTATACCCAGATCTCTATTGCTCCTGAGGATCAGGAGAAGACTAATTTCACCTATCTATTTAGGACATATGCCTTTAGAAGAATGCCGTTTGGACTATACAATGTCTCTATTACCTTTCAGAGGTGAATGATTTTTATTTTCTAAGATCTAGTTGAGCAGTGCATGAAAATTTTTATGGATAACTTTTCTATGCTTGGGTTTTCTGTTGATGATTGTTTATCTAATTTGAGAAAAGTTTTGGAAAGGTGTAGCAAGAAAAACTTGACTTTGAACTGGAAAAAGTGTCACTTCATGGTTAAAAAGGTATACTCTTAGGCCACATTAGTTTTAGAGATGGAATTGAGATAGATAAGACTAAAACTGATTTGATTGTTAATCTTCCCCCTCCCAATTGTATGAAGGAGGTAAGAGCTTTTCTTGGACATGCTAGCTTCTATTGTCACTTCATTAAGGACTTTAGTAAGATAGTGAAGCCCTTGTCCAACCTGCTAGCTAAGGATGTGCCATTTCATTTCTCTGAGGAATGTCTTGTGGCATTTACTAAGTTTAAGAAAGTCTTAACCTCTGCTCTCATTCTTCATCCTCCCATCTGGGGAGAACCATTTGAGTTGATGTGTGATGTATCTAATTATGCTATTGGGGTTATTCTAGGACACCGTGTTAATAAGAAGCCCCATGTTATTTACTATGCTAGTCACACTCTGACTGATGCCCAACTAAACTATACTATTACTAAGAAAGAATTCTCGACTGTGATCTTTGGCTTAAAAAATTTTAAACCTTATCTGATTAGGCCTCATGTGATTGTTTATGCTGACAACTCTACTCTTGAGCACATTCTTTCTGAGAAGGATGCTAAGCCTAAACTTGTAAGATGGATCTTGCTTTTGTAAGAGTTTGACAATCAAATTATGGATAAGAAAGGCTTGAGACCCTTATAGTTGACCATTTGTCTAGGATTCTCTATGAGAAGGAGAGTGAGTTAACTATTTCTGAGTGCTTCCCTGATGAGCAATTATATGTTGTGCACCCTGACCCTTGGTATGATGGTATTGTGAACTACCTAGTTGCTAGTAGAATCCTTAAGGGTTGGACTACAAATAACAATGATAGGTTCTTCCACCTTGTAAAATTCTTTATTTGGGATGATCCTTATTTGTTTAAGTACTACTCTAACCAAGTTTTAGGAGGTGTATTCCCGACAATGAGGTGAGTAATGTCCTTTCTTTTTATCATGACCAGGCAAGGGGGCATTTTAGTGGGAGGAAGACTACAGCCAAAGTTTTTCAATGTGGTTTCCATTGGCCCACTTTATTTAGGGATGTTTTTGAGTACTGTAAGAGTTACCCTATGTGTTAACAGTTGGGCATAATAAGTAGGAGAGATATAATACCACTGAATCCCATCATTGTTGTGGAGATTTTCAATATGTGGGGTATTGATTTCATGGGGCTATTTCCATCATCTTTTGGGAATGAGTACATATTATTAGCTGTCGACTGCGTTTCTAAGTGGGTTCAGGTCATCCTTTCTAGGACCAATGACACTAAGGTAGTTGTGAAGTTTACTAGGGAGAACATTTTCGCTAGATTTGGTATGGCTCGTGCTATCATTAGTGATCAGGACACCCATTTTAATGATCTTTGATGCCTTACTAAAGAGGTACTCCATAATCCATAGGCTTGCTACCCCCGTCATCTCCAAACTAATGGCTAAGTTGAAGTGTCCAATCGGTAGATCAAATAGATTCCAGAGAAGACAGCGAGTAGAAA
Source organism: Carnegiea gigantea (assembly GCA_029747015.1). Lineage (NCBI taxonomy): Eukaryota > Viridiplantae > Streptophyta > Magnoliopsida > Caryophyllales > Cactaceae > Carnegiea > Carnegiea gigantea. The sequence goes on along the minus strand of JAKOGI010001577.1, from coordinate 109,600 downwards.
TAGGAAGGATCAGGCGGACAAGCTTGTAGATGCTATATGGGCATATAGGACGGCTTTCAAACTCCCTTGGGTATTTCACCTTATAGGTTGTTTATGGTAAGCCTTGTCATCTTCCTATTGAGATTGAGCATGGAGTTTGGTGGGTTATTAAGATGCTCAATTATGACTTAACTAACGCTTATAAGGAGTGTAGACTGCAATTGAGTGAGCTTGATGGGATTAGAGCTGAGGATTATGATAGTGCTCGATCTCACAAAGAGAGGGCTAAGTTGTTTTATGACAAACATATTCTTAAGAAAGAGTTTGCCCAATGAATGAAAATACTCTTATATAACTCTAAACTCCATCTATTTCTAGGGAAATTGAGGTCCCGATGGACAGATCCTTATATTGCATCACATGTTTTTCACTATGGTGCAGTCGAAACCCAGGACCCTGAGAGTGGTGCCACCTTCGAAGTGAATGGCCACAGATTGAAGCAATTTCTAGATTTCCCACGTAAAGAAGAAGTGAAGTGTCTAATACTCCGCGAGCTGAGTCCTGATCAATGATTGTAATGATAGCTTGGGTGTACTTAGCACCCGATGTGGTTTGCTAGATATTTCTTCTCTTCCTTTCTCCTTTTCTCTTTTTCTTTTCTTTTTGTGTAGTTGGTTGCTTTTCTTTTTCTCTTTTGTGTATATATGTTGTACATTTGTTTTTGGATCATGTCCCTTTTGTTTTTGAATTTTGTTTTTGTATATCTATTTTTTTAGGTTTTATTTTTATGTTTGATGTTTCTTTCCACTCCCAATGAGGACATTATGAGATTTAGGTGTGGGGTGGGAAAACATTTGAAAAATATTTAAAAAAATAAAAAAATGAAAAATTTGAGGTTTTTGTTTTGTTTTTGGGAATTTATGTGCTATTTTTGATTAGTTGTGTTCTCTTGCACCCTCAGTGTTAGGTTGTACATAGATGTGGTGTGCATTGATAGGACTTAGTCTTAAAGTGTGATGTTTGTATGCAGTCCTAACTCCTGACATTAATTCTAAGCAAGCTTAATTATGGTAGATGAACCTGTGAAATGTTGAGTTTTAAAGACTAATTTATCACTTTAGGCTAACGTTTGTTTACATGTGTGTTGCTTCCATGATTACATCTCTATAACTTGCTTTGATTCGCTTTGAAACCATATTTAGCTTGTGCATTATGATAATATGATGAAGGCATTAAGTTGTTTTGGTGAACTACATAAACAAATTGCTACCCTTGTGTTGAATGCTACCCTTTGCTAGCCCTTTAAGCCTTGATGTGTGCATTGCAGTTATATGTGATCTAGTGCTTTGGTTGCTTGAGTGATGTGGTTGATTAGAATGTGTATATATTTTTCTCCAGTGTTGTATATGTAAATGTTTGTAAAAAAATCAAAAATATTTTTGATTTTTTGTTTTTGGATTTCTTTTATAGATTTTATGGGTATATCTTCTCCAAACCCTCACAAGACCTTCTCCATCCACTAGGATAACCTAGGAGTTTAAAGGGCTTTCTGCATATGCTAAGTGGCAACCGTGATTCCTACGAAAGTGGGTTAGGATTTTATTTTCTTCTTAGGATTTTTTGTTTTCTTTTACTCGACGACGAGTAAAATTTAGGTGTGAAGCTATTGTTTAACCTGAAATTATGATATTTTATACCCTTTTGTTATGTAATATTTGCTCAAAATAAATCATTAAATTAAATTTTAATATATTTTTATTTATTTTGTAGGAATTATGAAGTTGTATAATTAACATCATCATTATCCCAATGGTTTCAAAGGAATTATTTTGCGAATTAATGTAGGGCAATGAAGGGGGCAAATTGGAGCTGCAAGAGGGAGGTAGAAGATAGAGCAGTTTAAGAGGGCATGTAGCACTGAGTTTCGAGTTAAAAAAATTTATTTTCAATCTTCATTTCTAGTTTTAGATCTAGATATTAGTTCCTAAAATTTGATGTAATTTTGGAACTTAGGTATGCTAGTTTGAGTAGAAATCACGGCTAAACTTTGAAAATTGAATGTTTTCTAGGCTCAAGTCCTTGATTGATTGTTATGTTTTGCTCATGAATCACTTCCCCTGCTTTGGATTGGGGTGCTCTGCTGATTTTTGGGTTCAATTGCTTTGCTCTAACCTTCCTTGGGTTCGTTTTGCTCCGCTACTGTGGCAAACGTGTTGTAGCTAAATGGATAAATGCAGTTAAGTGTTGGTGGGTTGAAATTATTTGCAGTTTGGTGTTTCATGCTTGTTTTGACTAGATTCTTTGCAAGGTAGAGTATTGTTCACAATTTCATGAATTAATCTTATTTATTCAGTCTATTAATTTGTTTGGTGGAATAATTTGACCTTGGTTTTGATTAATTTTGCACTTAGTTTTAATTTCAATGAAAATGTTGGTAAATTAATTTACAAACTGTCTTCATGGACTGATACATCAAGTATGTAGCGATAAACCATATACTTGAAAAAGTACAACAAGTGGGCTCTTAAAAAAAGATTTGCTCTTTATGTTTTTACAAATGTTATAATTAATTGTGTCTAATTTTTTTTGTTTGATTAGAAGAAATATATGTTGTGGTATGTCTTTCTTGTATTCACCTAATATATTATATTGGTCTTTTTTTTTAAAACTTGTAGAAATCAAAACAGAAGAATTCATGTGAGATGTATAAGTGTGCATGCAATTGCTCAAAAGAATTTGAGAAAGTATTTTCCAAATTGCAATCAATTAAAAAGTTGTTACCATCTCTACATTTCATGGCCATAGATCATAGCATGAAAAAAGCAGGGTACGTTAAAAGATGAAATTTGGATGAGTAATACAGAAAAAATGAAATTTGAATCAAGTAGAGATATGATGTTCCCGTTGTTACTCCTCTTCCTACTCCAAATTTATTTGATGATCCTTGAGCAAAATTATCAAAACAACACTCAGAATCCCCTTTCATAAAGTTCACTAGCTAGGACTTTGGCAACCCAGATGATAGAACTTGTAAGCGAAGGAGAGAGCTTGCCAGTGGAGATGATGACAACTCTCTAGTTACCAGAATGACATTTCCTGCATCTCTGAAAAAACTATCTTTTAATAGATCATACTTTCTTGATGACCTTGTCACCATAAGGGATAACCCAATTACTATAAGTTAAATAAAACTAAACCTCACCCACACAAAGCACCAAAACAGTTGAAACATAAAAAAAGAAGTGGACAAGTAAGGACATCACTTTGAGATGGCGGCATAAAATTAGCGGGCCAGAAGTTGACATTAGAGAAGCATCACGTGTTGGATGAAGACGTGTGATTAAACTTCAACGAAGAGACTTGCTCTCAAAAAATAAAGACACAAGGGTACGCCACTGGTATTTAATATTATTTACCTTGTTCGAGGAAAAATAATAACTTTTGGTGTAGTTTTAATTTAAATCCCTACTCATGATCTACAACTGAGCAAGTCATGTGGTGTAGATGAGTTAACTGAAACATTATCACAATGTGGACCCTAGTGAACCAATGTTTTGGATGATTTAGATTTGGATACTTTTACCACATATGAACACAAGCAATCATCATTGGAAAATGAAAACACAATGGTATGACATCAAGTAGTTTATAATATTTATTTATTAATATGCTATTGTCAATTTTAAACGTTGTTGGTAATCCCTATCTCATATTGTATAGCTTATGAAATATAATTATTTGTACAATCTGCATGTGTCTAAAAGCAATGTTAGGAATCATGTAACTTGTAAGAATATGATACAAAAAGTGGTACATATATATGATATATATTCATCCTTATTAGCAACATGCGTTTCTATATGACATTTGATTCATCTAATTTCTATTTCATATTTTTTCACCGCTTATAGATTTCAATGATGACATCCCCAATGATCAGAACAATAACGTCTAATATGGCTATCTTGATAAGTATAAATGTTATTTGTCTTATTTGACAGATGAAGAAGCAATATTATGGGATAAAGTTTTTAAGCAGAAAAAAGCATATAAAATTGCTTGTGAAATTCTAAGGTTGGAGGATTTTGACTGTCTATGACTTGGTAGCTTTGTACCCTAACAATGAGGTGACAAATTGCGTAAGTATAAGTGAAACATTTCATTTAATGAATATTCATCAAAAAATATACATGATTTCAAATATTGATAACATAATTACAATTATTTTTTATTTAATAGTGTATAGATGCATTTATATTTGATCTACATTTAAAAGCACGAAAGAAAGGAAACAATAGGTTGTATTTACCTAACATGTTTCAGGTAATAGAGAATGGTATGGTTTTTTTATTTCTACTTCCTTTATTTTTATTAATGTTGAAATATTATTGAATACACTAAATGTTTCATTCTACAGTCCGTTGTAAAACTTCCAAATGACAATAGTATAGCTATTGTTGATTATTATATTCCTGAAGATGCAAAAGTCAGATTGAACAGGTACGTTAATTGTTAATATTATATGTTATTACATTTGCTTTCCAACATAAGAACCCCAAGAGATGATGTGATTAATTTATCTGTGTATATAGGTTTGCATGCCCTTATTGGACGCATGTGATTGGACATTGATTGTGCTTAACATAAAAGAGAAAAGATGGTATTTGTTGGATTCATTGCGATCAAAGGTTGCCGAGGATGAAAGAATTAAATTTGCATACGATGAGGTAAATAGCTAATTTTCGAACACAGAATATATTGTGAAATGACAAACGCCCCTATGTTGTCAAAAGTCCTTAAGGAATACATGGTGTTGTATCATACGGCTACTAAATAGATCAAGGGCATACTGAAACCATCCTTGCTTGAGCATATTATACAGAGATGTGTCATTATTTGGCTTTGATTATCCCTTGACTCATATGTAACCAAATTCGTGAGTCAATTAAAGCAAATTACTACAATCCATCTTACAAGAGCAATATTGTATGTTTAAGAAGGTAATATTTATGTGTATGGTCCAAGTATGATTGTGGCATGTTTGTTCTGAAGTTTATTGAAGCAATGGATAATTTCTGAATGGAGCCAAATAACATTCTCAGTTGGTATTAAATCATGCTACTAATATGTTTTTTTGTTAAGCATAGAAAATGAATAATGGTTGATTATTATTTTATTTTATTAGTTTATATAGTCAGTGAAGTGCAAGTGGAGCGACTAAAGTATGTTGCTAAGTTGGTGGCAAGTGAAGTCAATGAGGCGAAGTTTAAATATATAATCTTGCAAAATTAGACTATTATTAGAAAGGTTGTTTTGTTTGCAATAAGAAGTAAACATTTGTTTTGGATTGATTTAACTTATGTTTTATTTTATTTAACAAGTTATAATATTTTAATTTTATATAATTATTTCATAAAATACTGGACATTTTACAAGGTGTGAGGCTCACCAATGAATATGTTCTCGATATTTATTCAACTTCGAAAACAATTGTGAAGGCAAAGCAACAGATCTTTCAAATGATTAATTATTACCAGTTTTCCTTTGGATACTAGTATAGAATAGTTGGATCTTTATCAAACTTCTTCATTTCTTCACTATACTCAACCCACAAATTGAATATCATAATTAGTAGGATTGATATTAGATTGAATTTGCATTAATATGTTAATATTATTCAATACCTGTGACATTTCTCCACTAGTATAAATATGAGGCATATGCATCAAAAGCACATCACGCGTTCAATTTAACCCATAAGTGTTTGCATTCTATGAAACTTGGTAGGTGAAGATTACGGGCTACCAACATGAGGTTCATTTAAATCCAAATGCATGATTGACTTTTCTCCACGAGATTGAAAATTGACATTATAGGGCACGTGCATTGCACATGCACTATATTATGATAATGGCTGTAAGTTCTCTGCTTCTTCCCCTTTGGTGCCCCTTTTGCACTTATGACTTTCAGGTCCTTAATTCCTATAAGATGAATCTTGCTTGTAGTTTTATCCTTTTTAATTACATCTTTTTCCCTTTGATGTGTAGAAGCATCTTCTTATAGCACAATTTGCTGCTTCGCACCAATAGTCCATCCTCATAGAATGCAACCATTTGGGATTTGCTTCATATTCGCATATTTCATTACTGCAAACATGTGATGGCACGAGAAGCCCACTAACTCTAACTTCATACATCAACAATACATCATTTCATGAGAGTCATGCCTAATCATTATAAACTATCTGTTCTCACATTCAACTTTATTTACCCAATAAAAAAATAGGCTCTTTAGGTCCATCATCATTTTGTTGCTCACGTTTGATAATATACATTGACTCATATATCATCTCCTTACACAGTAGATAGTCACATTCTCTTGTACAGACTTTTGCTGCATGGGTCTTAATGGTGGAAAAGATTATGTCAATAACTGGGTAAGTATGAATTATAGCAAAGTCACCATGTCCATCTTGAACTTTAAGCTCTATAATAGCTTGATCATATGACTCCACTAGCTCATATATCTTCTACTTTGTAGTTATTGATGATTTTATATTTATGTGCATTGATTCAACTCTTTGTGTGCTTTTCACACCTGATAAAATTTTTAAAAAAAGTAAATTAATATGAATTTGGTCTATTGAGTATGCTAAAAAAAGCTTAAAGTTTAGGTTACCGATCTGTGAAGAAATATTCACGTAAGTATGCTTCTGCCCACTTCTCCTTATAATTATACAAGTCCTTAGTCTACTTTTTATCCTGAATTCCATAATATGACACAAGTTCTTTCCAACTTTTTCTAAAAACATTTGGAGTCTGATAACTTTTGAGGCACTTAATAAAGCCACTAGAAAATTTAACACCTTCAGTTCCTCAACATTTCTCATGGGATGTCACAAGCATAGCCTATGGTGTGCTTTAGGGAATACCACCTTAATAGCACTAGTGATTGCCTTGTTTCCATCTGTTAGAATAGTTAATGGCTTTTGTCCCTCCCCTGCTTTGACTAATTATTCCAAAACCCAAATAATGAAGATTCTTTCTCATCAACCGTCAATGCACATCTAAAAGGCACTGTCTTTTGATTATGATTGATACCAACAAGCATCACAAGTGGTTTATTATAGGCATTGCAATTGTAGGTAGTATAAAAAAACAAGGACTTGTCCAAAGTTTTGTAGTCTATGCCTAAAGCTCTATTGCAGCAAAACAATTTTGGTAAGTAGTCCTCACCATCCACAGCATACTTCAAGAAAAATGAGGAATCAACATGTTTTTTCCCCCTTAAATGACCCATAACAACCTCAGCATCACCATCACATTCTTTTTCCTTTTTAAACTTTTTCACATGATTCTCAAAATCTTGCTTGAGAAAACCCAATTTGTTATAACTTCTGGCTCGTTTCATGAAATTTGCATGATGCAATGGGGAGGAATGCGAGCACTATACATGTGTTCAATTTCAATTTGAGTCTGCTTTGCAATTTTCCTATGAGATTTAAATTTTTAAATGGCAAAAATTTGCATTAGTAATACATAATTAGATAAGTACATATAACAATTTAAAAATTAATGTTGCCTAACCTCAAGTATATTACTTGATCTGCATTGTCAAGGGGATATGTATGGTCAACAACAAATCTTATCACAATCCAATGATTTGTTTCTCTAATCCAATTGAATTGTATTTCAACTTTATAACCAAAACGTGTTTTACCCTTCGCTTTTTGCACTCTTTCAATATCATCAACATGTTTTGCTAGGCGTGCACCCTCTGCAGAATATTTAAACAATGCCAAAGTTGGATGTCCATCTCTTCTACTTTTGTGTATCCCATCCTTCCAAACTTTGAAACCTTGAACTTTCGCATATATTTTTTTTTTAACAGAATGCATGGCCAAAGTCAAGAGTTTTGAATATAAATCTCCTCATGTCTTCCATGGTAAAATCTTGAAATTCTTCATCCAGTATTACTTGTATATCTTAAAAATTTTTAATTATAATAAAATCATCATCTTCATCTGCATATTCTTCTTCTTCTTCAATGTGAAGGTCGCACTAAACAAATTATAAACATTAATAAAAAGAAAAAATCAAAAAACAAAGTGGAAACCCTACTGGATAATTGTAAATGTTAATAAAAATCAAATCAACAAAAAATATGACATGGACTTTCATCATTTTTCGAAATCACGCAGTACTTAGACACACATTTGAGAAAATTTATAATGGATACAATTAAAGATAAAATAAATGCACATGATGTGTTGAAATATAAAAATAAAATAAGAAGAACAAAATTAAAAATAACCTAATAAATATGCCATCCAAACACACAAACACATAAAAAGCTAAACAAAAAAAAGGTTAGATTATTTAAAGTTGTCAATTTTAGAAGCTTATAATATATGTTTCAATGAAATTCACATCTAAGAAAATTTCATTGCATGCAATATTGCCTTATGCTAAGGGAATTGCAAAAAAGTTACAATAGATACAATTAAAACCCTAATAAATACACATTATAATAAAAAAAACCTTACATTATTATCGTTACTAGTTGTGTTGAACTCCACTATTGAAGATTGCTTAGAACGATATGAATATAGAGCGTGGAGAGTTATGAAATAGTGATGAATTAAACTTAGATGATAATTTAATTTATAGAAATTGTGGGAAGCTAATTGCGAGGGAGAAGTAGGCAAAGCTTATAGAATCCCCAAAAATAAGGAAATTAATTTTCTATTAAGGACATAATTCTTTTTGTATGGAAACTCTTGGATTTCAAGGGAACAATATTTTCAAAATAATTTTTTTTGAGGAAAGCTTTCAATAATGCTCTCTAGTCCAAACAAGTTTCCAAAACTATGTGCTCTCGCGTCATATATTCCGCAAAAAGTTCAAAACTCTTGGAGTATATTCCACAAAAAGTTCAAGGTGCTAACTAGGGATTGAACCTATGACCTTACTACTACCATCAGAGGATCCTAACCATTAGCTTGGAAGGCTTTGATTGAAACATATGCTCTCACATCATATATAATTATTATGTTGCTGAACAAAACCTCAACACCCCCTTCAATCCTCACATTCGCAACCGTCCAACTCCCATCCCACTGAACGATATGCCTCCCAGCCCATCGCCACCGACGACACTGGCACCGGCTGAGATCAGACGACTAGCCAAGCTACTTACCAGCGACATTTTATCTTTTTTCGGCATGCACATTTTTTCCGGCGAAAGTTTATCTTCTCGGTTTTTTCAAGCGCATTACTTTGGGGGGCAGGGGAGGTCACCAGAAATTTCACCGACCAGATATAACCTAGTCGGCGTCAACTTCGGCGATATCTCGCTCGAAAATGTGTAGCAAATGGCCGGAAACAATGAGTTCAACTGCTAACCCCAGTGGCGATCAGAGAGCTAAAATGGAAGGTAATTTGGGCTTCAAGCATCAAATAATTTAATTATTTTTTTGTTTCTTTTTAACTTCTTTTAGATCTTTCATTGAATTAAAGATAGAATTTTTCACTATCCAAACATGCCCTTAAAAAATAATTTTTCAACTAATTATCATAAGTTTATTAATTTAAAAATATTAAATTTAATGCCATTAAAAAAATAAAAATGACCGGTAGAGATTAAATATCGCCACATGTACGGATAAGATTATGGGAATTACCGAAACTCCCGTAATTACCATGTTGCGAAATCACTATACCCGCACCGAGTAAAGTGAACGTAGGGAGGATGAAAACTTCACAGGTAAATGTTGATTCCATAGAGGGGTGTCCTTTCCCAAAAATTTTCCTTCAATTAAAAAAAAAAAAAAACCTTCTTTGTTAGTAAGAGAGCAATAAGCAGAAGCCCCACATGGCATCATACTTTCATTTTCTTTATCAATTTCATACAACTTTTCGTTTTTAAATAGAACTTTACACAATTTATTTTCATCTTTTGGTGCAACTTTTGTTTATTTCCTTGATCCGCATTTATAATTTTTTTTCTTGATCAATCTTTGTTATCTCCAAATCACTTTTTCAATTTTTCCTCTAAATGAAATAGTAAATAAAAGAATAGATTTGGTAAAAATTTACCTATCTAGATAGCTCGATCCAAATCCATCTAAAAAAAATTAGGATCTTGGACAAGATTTTAGGACCCAAATCCCTGTGGATTAAACCGGTACTTTAAATGTGAGAATCTATGTACCAAATATGTGTGCTGACTTTTGGTCTTTTAATAAGCATATATATGATGCTTTGCAACCTAATACTATTGTGCCTAACTCATCAGTCTCCTACACCTTATCGGGCCTTATCAAATGGACCTCAAACTTAGTATAAGATCCTCACCTAAATAGATACGTGATTAGTTCATCCAATGTCTGCATAGTAAGCATAATTGAGGCTGCATAATCCTGACGCATGGTCTCACTTAGGTTAGTAAGTGCACTTGGATCTATACTTGGGCCTTTGGCCTATCTACTAGATCACTGTCCTCCTTGATCACTTGGGAACCCCAGATCAAAGAGGTGTTATTCAAACATGATAGCAATCCTACAGGGAGGGCACACAACCTTGGCCAGCCATGAACCTACATTAAAGGTTTTAAAGATTGCATTAACAACTATCACAGAAGACATCTACATTTTAACCATGACCCTAACTAGGCTCAGCCAAAGTAAGGGCACCATCCTTAGAGCGAGTTTTACACAAGCACCATCTCCCTAATATTAAAGGGGCACCTCACCAATATCCTTATAGGAAGGACGTTAACCTAACTTCAGGCTACCAAGCTCCAATTAGAAGGAAATGACATTAACGCTAACCAATGAAAGGTCAAATTGGAAGCCTTGGGCGGTTTAACACCCGACCATTAATAGGCTTTACGCCACTAAGTTCACGGGGACCTAGCTTTAGGTCTTTGGCTCAAACACCACCAAGTTAATAAAGACCTAGCTACAAGTCTTCAAGCTCTATGCCACCCAAATCAAGAACTGTTAGACTGGTGACAGGTCCGCTAGACTAAAGGATAGTTAAGATCTGCTAGACCGGTGAAAGGTCTACTAAATTAGCGAAAGGTTAACCTCATGATCCGCTAGGCTGGCAAAAGGTCTACTAAATTGACAAAAGGTTAAGAATCACTAGGCTGGTGAAAGGTCCACCGGATCAGTGAAAAGTCTGCTAAACGAATGAAAGTCTAACATCAAGATCTGCTGGATCAGCAAAATGTATGCTATACTAGCAAAAGGTTAACACCAATATCCATTAGACTGGTGAAAGATCTGTGAAACTAGTGAAAGGTTAATGTGAAGATCCACTACACCAATGATAGGTCCATCAGACTGACAAAAGGTCCGCTAAATCGGCGAAAGATTAATACAAAAAAAAATTAGACTGGCAAAAGATTAAAATTTAAGATTTCTAGCTACCGGAACAATTGGATATCATCGGCCACCATCATGGCGAAATTTGGCGGATGCCAAGTCTCATAACCCTCAGTGGCTAGGTTTGGATTTTGCATTATTAACCATTGTCATGGCGAAAGTTAGTTAGCATCAAATCTCATGCAGCTTAGTGGTTAGGCTTGAATTGTTGTAATTCCCGCAAGTATACGGTTTATCATTGTAACACTTACGGATGTCGATCAATAGAGATGTGTTTCGAAATTAGGTTAGCAACTAACTACTTACTCTAGCAACATTGCTTGCTAAACAAAACTAATATCACTTAGTATTCTCATATTCCAAATCTAATTAATCACACAAGTTAAGATCAATAATTCAACATCATGGTTAAATAAACTAAATCTAATTAAGTGATAAGAACCAAAAGGTAATAAGTAATTCTAAATTTTGGTTCTAAGTAATTCTAAAATAATGGAATTCCAAGGTTGGGACTAATTCAGGCTTTGTCCAACACCAATCAGCCAACATGAGTCAAATAGTGTAGGTTTTCTTCAATGCGAACCATGCAAATAACAAACCTGAAGCATATGAGAAAGAACCTAGATACTTCATCCAGAGCCATAGCCACATTCAGAACAGGAGCAACTCCCTAAACTGAATCAATCTCAATTGCGAATCACATTAATTCGAACCCAAATCAGAACTATTCCAATCAAATCAGAAAGCTTAACTCGAATTCAACTAACACAAATTTAATAATAGCAATTTGTGAAATTGTAAACCGGATCTAAAAGCACAGAAAACAAAAACTGAAACTTGAGGAAAGAAAATTTTAATACTACTCCTACTTCTCACTATTTTTGTCCCTATTTGAAGCTCCCAAAAAGCCGACTTCAGCCCTTTTAATTACTTCAGTTACTCCTCTGAAACTGATAGATTGATGATATTGATGATGAATCAATAATTAGCGATGAGAGAGAGTGTAACGGATGGGCAAGATGAAATGGCAACTATGAAAATGGCATGCGCTGCTCTAGGCAACAAGCGGAGAAGAAAGACGAAGGGATGAGGCTGGAGATCACGAGAGCAGCTTATGCCCAGGTTAAGTGAAAAGCAATGGAAGCAGACTGGGCTACCTGCATAGGAGATAGAAAAGGGAAAAATGAGAGAAGAGATGCAGCTATGCAGGCCCACCTTAGGGGTGAAGAGAAAAAGAGAAAAGAAGGGAACCGGACTGAGCAAGCATATAAGCTCGGTTGGGCTTGCACTTCAGTCTGGCGTAGGAAGAAGGGAAGGAGAGAAGAAGAAGGTGCGAATTAGGCTTTAGGTCTGGGCCTCGGTGGTGGGCTGAGGCTCCTTCTTTTTTATCTTGATCCGACGCTTATTGTGATCCAATCCCTTTTTGATTCAATTTTCTCTCTTTTTTCTAAGCAATTTATTTATTCTTTAAATTTCTCAAATTCCTACAAAACAAATAAAACAATATCAAAATCCTAAATTAATAATTTATTTCGAGCAAATATTAAATAATAAAAAGGCATAAAACATTGTAATTTCAGATTGAACAAATACCCCCTAGCTATGTTTTGCTTGTCCTTGAGTAAAACAAAACTAAAAATCCTAGAAAATAAAACAAAACAAAATCCTAACTCACTTTCGTAGGAATTATGGCTGCACTTAGCATGTGCAACAAGCCCTTTAAACCCTCATGTTACCCCTACTAGATGAGGAAGGTCTCGTAAGGGTTTATAGAAGATATACCCACAAATCTAAAAAAGAAAATGAAAAAAGAAAAGAGAGGTAGAAACAGAAAAACAGTTCAGATTTAGAAACATAAATATGCAAGGGAGAAGTCCGTGCATCGAGACTTTGAATCCATCCCAGTGCTCGTGTGCAAGTGCATCATCATCTTAGGGCATAGGTTTGTTAGAATCAAACTTAATCCCACTTGACTGATAAAGACACAAACTACATTATTGACTTATTAATATAGAAAGCAAGCTTTTCCAATTGCAGTATTGCCTCAAAGGATAACACCCAGTAGCACATGTCTCAAATGATAATGCCCAGTAGCGCATGCCTTAAAGGGATACTTATCCTTTAAATTTTATTTGATTTCCTTTTTATCTTTTTTTTTTCTTTTTCATTTTCATTTTTTTGTTTTTTTTTTTTTGGAGAATGTAAACAAAAAGCAAAGTAATCGTGCCAAAGACAAGTGGGAGAGCCAATCATGGAAGACTAAGACCTTTAGATAATGACGAAGGGATAAATAAGGGTTGGATTACACATCGATAATGAACAATTGAGGTTAAAATTAGGCTTAGAATGGCTCACTGCGGACAGAGATCTATCATGCACATTACGCTTACATACAAGCTAAAAGTCAAAGCATAGGAGATCTGATCAGAAAAGTATGAAACTTCTCTAAAAACAAAACAAAAATCTTTTTGAATTTTCAATTTTTTTAAAATTAATTTTGGAGTTTTTCTTTTTTAAGTTTCCCCACCCCCACACCTAAATTAGACAATGTCCTTATTGGGAGTGGAAAGAAACATTAAACTCTAAAACGAAAAAGGAAAACAAATATACCCCAAAAAAAAAGAAAAATAAGACTCAAAAACAAAAAGGACACAACTCTAAAAAAATAAACAAGAAAGATAAAGCAACAAATATATATAAAAGAAACAAAATTAAAAAAAAAAAGAGGAGCGATTATACCAGGTCATGTGCAAAAGTACACCGAAGCTATAGCCTCTTGAAATCTGCTTAGTTAGAGGTCTATGGAATATTAGCCACTCCATATTAAGCTGAAAAAGGCTACTTAAATCAAATCCCATTAGTGCACGAAGTAGCTTATCAATCATAGAAGACCAACTCTCAATAACATAGAGACAGTAAAAAGTATAGAGTTGGATCTAGAAAGAGTACATCCACCATGTTAATGGAGCATAAGTAAGGGCCATCTTCAATTTATCAAATGTATAGCCCCAAACATCAAACAGGCAGATATAATTCAAACTAGCTAGCCGGTGGGTCATTGACCTAGAAATTGGGTTATCATAAATGAGCAGTCTAGACAAAACAGTGGGTTCTGAATCCATAAGTCTTTTAACATCAAAATGTGCACGAGTGTAGTCTAAAGTAAGAGTCATAGGCACAAATGTCTCAGACTCCACAAATTCAGACTTGCAAGATTCGAAGAGGAAGTCAGTTGGGATGGGGTCAAAAGAAAAAGATTCATATTCAGCACGCAGATCCACATCTAAACCCACATTGACATCAAATCCATATGAAAAAGATTCATATTCTATAGAAAGAATATCATCAACGAATTCTGAATTAATAGGTTCAATTACCTCCACACATGGCTCCTAGGAAATATCTTCTAACTCATCATGATGCTCAACTTTAGATGTGATGCTCATATCTAACTTACCAGCAGTGTCAAATTGTTCACCCACCTCAAACCCATAAGAGTCATTAAAAGAGGTGGGTGGGTCGACACAAACTAGGACATCATTAGTGATGCCCTTATGTGAGCTAGTGTGAGGTGCAAGGCCATGTGATAGAAACATAGGGAGGCTACTCACTTGTTCTAGGCTAGGCAAAGGCTCAACATCTTATAAATTGGACCTAGATTGATAAGTGGATTCAAAATCATCATAAAGACTAACTTCGGGTTTAGGAGATCCTAAACTAGAGTTATTCTCATTATAAGTCTCCCTACTATGACTGAAACAGTGAGAATATTCAGCAATTATTTTTTTCATGTTCTCTACCATTTCATCAGTTAATTCATTGATCTTCTTTTCCACACTTCCACATGTAGCATCCACATAAGCACGATATGGGCAATTATAAGAATCATGATAAGAAGACTCACAATAATCGCACAAAACAGGAGGCATATAAGACTGAGATGGGTCATACAAGTTCATAAAATGGTCTTGATGGGAAAGATTAGTATGAAAAACAGACTTGCCATGAGTTGGGTATCTAAAATTCCCGTTATCTTGTTCAAATGCATAGGTATCCCAAGTTAGTTTTTCAAAAAAATCCCATACCTCATCTTAAGTTTTAGCTAATAATCCTAGTACTCCTCCAGGACAAATGGACTCAACATAACCCCAATATGTAGAATTCAAACCCACAGCTATGACCTCACAAAATTTCCTTTTTTGAAAATGTTGATTCAATTGAGTACGATAACATTAAGTCGTGATAAATAGCTCTAAAAAAGTTCATGTTCAAATTGTTGGCATGCTTGAATTTCTTTTTTTCAATTTTAAGAATTTTTCAATTTTTTTGGGAATTTTCAAGTTTTTATATTCTTTTTAAGGGTTTTTTAGGAAAGAAAATGCATCTAGGACAATTAATTACCAACTAATGACTAAAACAAAAACAAAAGACTCCAATAATTAAGTGAACAAAACAAAATAAACTAACAAAAATAAAACTATGTTACAAAAAGAAAAGAAAAACACAAAAGACTCAATTACGAATTAATCTAACACTAAAACCTAAAGAGGAGCACAAACACAAAGCTTGTACATCATTTTCCTAAGTCAAAAACCTAAAACAAAATAAAAGCAAAAAATAAAGTAAAATAGAAAACAAAACTCCTAAAATCAGAACCCTATATATTGAAAATCTCATACAACCATAAGGAACTTAAATATAGTATTCCCCCAATTTTTTCTGCCCTGAACTGTGCAGAAAAATCCAAAAAGAAAATTAATTCTAAATATCACAGAAAATTCTAGACAGCTCTAAGAATTCCACAAAAATTCACACTAACTTTAAAAAGCATAAGGAATCCACCAAAAATATCAGCACAGGAAAATTCAGACCACAACAAGCCCAAACAATTCAAACCGAATCTAAAAATGATAAAGAACCTGCACTGATTTTTTTCTGCTCTGTTCTGTTTTTTTTTCTGCACTCAGACCATATTGTTATTTCTGTTTTTTTTTTCTAGCAAATCATAATGTCTAAATATCAAAATGAAATTGATCTAAATGACAATCAAAATACTAACTTAATTCAAAAAAAATGAAAAAAATCTAAACTAAACTAAACTATGAAAACTAAATTAAAACTCAATAACTGAATAAAGAAAAATGACTCAAACAACTAAGCTATGACTTGGCACAATTAAATTTCACAAATTCATTCCTGGTAATGGCACCAAAAACTTGTTGTAATTCCCGCAGGTATACGATTTATCATTGTAACGCTTACGGATATTTATCCACAAGGATGGGTTATGAAATTAGGTCAGCAACTAACTGCTTACTCTAGGAACATTACTTCTTAAACAAAACTAATGTCACTTAGTATTCTCATATTCCAAATCTAATTAATCACACAAGTTAAGATCAACAATTCAACATCATGGTTAAATAAACTAAATCTAATTAAGTGATAAGAACCAAAAGGTAATAAGTAATTCTAAAATAATGGAATTCCAAGGTTGGGACTAATTCAGGCTTTGTAAAGCACCAATCAGCCAACATGAGTCAAATAGTGTAGGCTTTCTTCAATGCAAACCATGCGAACAACAAACTTGAAGCATAAGAGAAAGAACCTAGATACTTCATCTAGAGCCATAGCCACATTTAGAACAGGAGCAACACCCTAAGGCCTAAACTGAATCAATCTCAATTGCGAATCACATTAATTCAAACTCAAATTGGAACTATTCTAACCAAATTAGAAAGCTTAACTCGAATTCAACTAATGCAAATTCAATAATAGCAATTTGTGAAATTGTAAAAAGGATCTAAAAACACAAAAAATGAAAGCTGAAAGTTGAGGAAAGAAAATTCTAATACTACTCCTACTTCTCGCTTTTTTCGTCCCCATTTGAAGCTCCCAAAAATGCTGACTTCAGCCTCTTCAACTGCTTTAATTACTCCTCTGAAACTGACAGATCAATGATATTGATGATGAATCAATAATTGGCGAGGAGAGAGAGAGTGTAACGGATGGGCCAGATGAAACGACAGCCATGAAAATGGCGTGCGCTGTTCTGGGCAGCAAGCAAAGAAGAAAGACGGAGGGATGGGGCTGGAGATCACATGAGTGGCTTGTGCCCAGGTTAAATGAAAAGCAATGGAAGTAGACTGGGTTGCTCACATAGGAGACAGAAAAGGGAAAAATGAGAGAAAAGATGCAGCTGGGCCGGCCCATCTTAAGGGCAAAGAAAAAAAGAGAAAAGAAGGGAACCAGACTGGGGCAAGAAGAAGGGAAGAAGGGAAGAAGAGAAGGAGAAGGTGCGAATTGGGCTTCAGTTCTGGGCCTCGGTGCTGGGCTGAGGCTGCTTCTTTTCGTTCTTGATCCAATGCTTGTTGTGATTCAATCCACTTTTGATTCAACTTTCTCTCTTTTTTCCAAGCAATTTATTTCTTCTTCAAATTTCTCAAATTCCTATAATATAAATAAAATAATATTAAAATTCTAAATTAATAAGATAATAAAAAGACATAAAATATCGCAATTTCAGGTTGAATAATTTCACATCATTGGCCACCATCATGGCAAAAGTTAAACGATGCCAAATCTCAAGATCCTCAGCGGGCAGGTTTGGATTTCACGTTATCGACCACCATCATGACGAAAGTTGGTGGACACCAAATCTTAGGATCATTAGTGGCCCTGTTTAGATTTTCGATCATCATCCACCGTCATGACTCTTAGTGGGTATGTTTGGATTTCACATCATCAGCCATTGTCATAGTGAAAGTTAGCAAGCTTCAGATCGCATGTCCCTCAATGGATAGGTTTGGATTTCACATCATCAGCCGCAGCACAATCGAATCTCAAGACCCTTGGTGGTCAAATTTAGGTATCACATCATCACTACCAAATAGGCAACCACAAGTGACTACCATTGCTTTGAACTTCACCTTACTTTGGCTCGGCTAAAGTGGGAGCTAATTATAGATAACTTTAAATCGCATCACAAGTTTAATAAATGCCAATATGAAATTACAACCTAATTTGTGTAGCTGGGGGCTCAGGAGAGTAATCCTTCTTTCAAATCCAAAATAAAAACAAAGAAGGAGAAACAAAAGAATTCAAAAGCCCAAATAGGCCCAAATTGGCTGTGTTCAGTGTCTAATCGAGATCCACTATAGGGAGCATAAAATTATTGGAGTTTATAAATTAATATTCTTCATCTTTTTATATTATATACCAAATTTGATAAGCAGCGGAAAAGATATAAGTTGCTTATTAAGACGTGTTGAAAATGACACACGTTCACCATTTCACTTATATTGTTATCCGCACTTCTCAATATTATTAAATTAGCATCTTTAGAAATTAGAATCAATAAGATTTCAATGAAGAAAAGAATCATTTTAGACGTGAAAGTTATGACCAAAATAAAATTGTGATGTTTGCAACCCACAAACCTAGCCGACTCTGTTAAAATGGAACCTGGCTGGGTTCCTAGTATTTACCCCCTCTCTGAGTCCTTTTCTGTCTAAGGTGAGCTACGTTAATTAGAATTCTACCGAATTAACTCAGTTGTGGGACTAGGATTAAGCCTCCTTTCTCTAAAGCGATTTGGACTATCCCTTCAATCACTATAAATAGGAGTGTCCGTTAAGGTTAGAGGCGTCAATTAGACACCAGAAATTGGCATCGACACACATCTAAAAAATTGAAGACACGCATCAAAAATTCACGAGAAACATTTTCAATAACTTTCGAAAGAAAATTGAGAGTAGACATTAAGAGCGAGCTTAATAGACTCGAAGAAAAGCGTCGCTATGCTGGGTTCCGAGGCAAATCCTCTGGGTTATCCTGAGAGCATAACTTGAACCTTCCTTCCTTCTTCTTACCTTCTTTCTCTTTATCTTATTTAATTCCATGTTTGGTAAAGATGTAATCTTTAGATAGTTTCCTGTGTACTATAATTTTTCACTTTATTTTGAATTTTTTCTAGACTAGTATTGCACCTTTGATTTGCATTATTGATGTGATTGATACTAATATGCTGCATGACTTTGTAATAATGTAATTAAGATCAAATTTCTCATATTGAATAGTAGACATCGTCACTAATGACAGCTGGTGATGTGATGAACTCCATCATATCACTGTAGCTTCACCCCCGAATCTAGATCCTTGATTCAAACCTATGGGGTCATGATGTTTCCCACATCATGGTTTTCTTGGGGACCTTTCAAAAACATTTTTGAAAGCGAATCAATTGTCTCATACGATTGTCCCTATCGGTTTACAGTTCACCTCGAAAAGTAGACTTGGTTTGTAAATTTTTCCTAAAACTCACGAGCGACTCAATTAGTTAAAGTTTCATGCCTTTTTTATGTTGCTATCTCTTTGTCTTACGTTTTTTTTTAATGAGGTTGTATGTTTCAGGGTTCCAAAAGTAGAACTGTTTGCACCTGAATTAGGGCTCAATTTTGACTTAGGAACATGACTGGGATCGTGGATTAGACCTATAAGCCTGATTCTAGGGTCAGACAGCAAGCTCTAGCCTAGAACCCAGCCAATTTCCTAGGTCAGATCCAAATTCTAGCCAACTAGTTGGACCTATGGTTCCTTTTGCAATGTGCCTATCTATATAAAAAACAATAATAAATCTGATTTAATTCCGAAAAAATAAGACGCTCAACAAACAAGTTCGACCATTCATTGGGGCCCAAATCCCAAGATCTCCGGAGTCATGGGTCCTTACACTTAGCAACACATTAGAATTGAAAATAAATTGATATCTAAGTGATTATATCTTATTTTTGATGATTTGTATACTTGGTGTCCACGTTACTATGCATATAATGTTTTAAAAATGAGCAAGAATTGAGATAACTAATATATTCTCACATCATTCTAAATACACTAACAAATGGACACCAAATCTACATTAGCATGATGTAAGGCAATAGGTAGAAAAATGTCACCATGAAAATAGGGATTCTAGTAATGAAAGTTTGGAAAAATAACAATCCCATTGTTCCATAGGAGTTTTTGTTGGTGCAAGTGTAATTTCTCTATATTTTTCTCTTGAAATGGGTCACTTGGCTGTCCATTTGATTTAATATGTCCCCTTTTGGGAAAATTATGCGTCGATATATTTATTAATATTCAAACAAGACCACATGGTCAAATTCAATGTAAAATGGCAGTGAATGGAACGAGAAAAAATCCTATAGTACCAACAGGTATAATAAAATAAAAATACTACAAAAGAATAATTTGTTTGTTTAGAGTTTCCTTCGTGAATAGAATTTGTTTTCCTTTCGCTAAACACTTTTCTTTGGCTTGCAATTTTAACTTTATAAAAATCAAGTATTCAATATAAAAAGTCATGGAGAAATAATGAGCTAGACATGCCCCCCAAAAAAAAAAAACAAAAAGGGAAACAAAAGGATACAAATCAATGAAGTTTAGAAATCTTTCGGTTGGGTTCTTTATAAATATAAGTGATTAAGATGATTTACATTCACTTAATAGAAGGCAAGTTCGTCCAAACGTGAATTGTCATGGAAGCAGGTCAAGTTTTGCCGTCCCATTTTACAAGGTTAGCTGTTACGTTGACAATGAGCGACTAGAAAATGACTAGGCTGTGACTTTAAAATCATCGGTCTCCTTAGTCCACAAAATCGTATTCTTTGATAGTCGGCAATGAACGCTTCTTTTACTCCCCTCTAACAAATTTCCATTTAATTTTTGAAATGCCAATTTTTCAATTTTCAACTAAAGGTGTGTTTGGTAGAAGGTGAAATCATTTTTTCGGAAAATGATTTTCCTATTTTACGTTGTTTGGTAAAAAGCGGAGGGGAAAATCATTTTCAAGGAAAAATGATTTTACCTCCTGAGAAGGAAAGTGTTTTGCTGTGAAAATGGCCGTAAAATCATTTTCCTAGGGCTCGAAAACAACTCTGCTTCTGTAACTTCTGTTCGATTTCAGGAAAGTTTCAACAACGTTCGAAAGCCTTATTCCCTCTCTTGAATTTGGAAGTTTTGGCTCTCGCCATTGTTGGAAGTCGGTTGAAGCACTCTCACCGCTGTATTCGCACTACTAAAAAATCAACTTTTTTCGACGGATTTTCCAACGGAAAAAGTAACATTTTCTATCGAAAAATGAGTTTTCCGATGGAAATTCTGGCCTACTGCATCCGTCGGAATAAGGAGGGTCGGGAAGGCATTCCGACCAAAATAACGAGTCCGTCGGACTGCTTATCCGATGGAACTTCGACGGAATTGGGCGGCCGACGGACTCAGCCGTCGGGTGCAACCAAAAATTTGCGAAAAAATTCAAAAAAAATTTTTTTTCCTGGATTTCGTCGGAACCCGTTAGATTCTATCGGAAATTTTAAAATTTATTTAAAAAATAAAAAATATAATACCGAACCATAAAAATAGTTTTCAATGTATCTAATACACAATAAATTCTCATCATTGACATTAAATTGATATTAGCATTAAATTATGCTTCATTAATTAAAAATTATATTCTTTAACAACAAAGTATAAAATTGAGAGTAAATTATCATCCTAACAAACTAATATCAATGTAACAAACTAACTATATAAACTATTAAATTTGCATAGTTACATGCAAACTAATTATACAAATTATTACATTCAACGTATATATTTAATTAACAATAAATTTATACAAATTACACATGAGAAAACCTTATCAAATAGTCGACGACAAATAACGGCGAAAGGAGGTGATGACGGCAACCGGCGGTGGGGCGATGGTAAGTGGCGGTGCTTCCCCTCTCTCTCTCTCTATCTCTCTCTATTTTACGAAATGAGCAACGAAAAAACGAAACGAAGAGCGGGTTTTATAAGAGAATGTCCGACGGATTTTTCCGTCGGAAAACTCAAAAAAAAAAAATGAATTTTAAATTTTGAAATTCGTCTTAGATCTGGTCAACATTGACCAGGGTTCCGACGGATAGTCTGTCGGAATTCCGACAGAATCATCGGATTCCGTCGAAAATTCCGACGGATTTGAAGTCCGTCGGAACGTCCACCGCCCATGTCTGCTTTTTTGGTCTTTCCGTCATCATGTTCATCGCCTGTGCGACGATCTCTTTTTCGATCGGCATTTTCCGTCGGAATAATCGAAATTTTTAGTAGTGTCGAGTCTCAGTCCAAGCACTCTTGCCACTGTATTCAGATTCAATTTTTCAGGTAAGTTTTTAGATCTAGGGTTTCAATTTCTCTGAATTCGGCTGAAAATTTCTTGAATATGAAAATTTTGGCTCTCGCCATTAATGGCTTTTCTTTGTTGATGGGACTGAAAATTACCAATTTTTCTGTCTATTGCGTTATATATATGGTTATTCAACCGAAATTTCCCATTTATCTTTGTGTGGTATGTTAAATTTTGCTTGAATTTGGAAGTTGTGGCTAGTTTGGGTGTACCTTTGAGGTGGTTGATTTGAGGGAGGCAATGGTTTGTGGAAGGATTGTTAAAGAGCCTGAAAAACCATCCTTTTGCCAGCGGAGCATATTCATGCCTGCTGTTTTTTGAAAGAGTTGTGGATTGTTGCTGTGTTTGTTGGAAATTTTGCTGTTTGCTGGAAATTTTACTTGAATTTGAAATTCATGTCTGCTGTGTATTGTATAATTGGATAAGTGATACCATTATTTGTTATATCTTGCAAGGCTTTGTAAAGTAAGAGAGGGTTTAATCTCTTCAATTTTTTCTGATTGTTAAAAGTACATTATTTGCCAATATGCTAACTAGTGTTGATATCCATCGATAAAGTTGCTTTAACCTTAGTTAGGTGGTTGAAGGTCTAAACGTTATGTAGTTCAATAATTCTGTTTACAGATTGTGTCTCAACATGCAATAATTCTGTTGACATATATTATTTGCCAATAAACCTGCTTTTTGTTGGTGTCTTTGGAAATACATGCCAAGCTTGCGTTACTTTCTCTGGCAGTAATCTCAACATTGATAGATCCCTTTTTCTTGTTACCTAGATGGCCAATGAAGCTTATGGACTCTTTTGTTGCTATTTGCTTAGGAGAAGACATTTATGAAGCTTGTATTCTGCTCAGTTTAAAAGCTTGTATTCTGCTCAGTGTAGAAGCTTGTATTATGCTCAGTTGCTATTTGCTTAGCAAAAGACACTTAGAAAATTTGTTGCTATTTACACAACTTTTTTAAAAGCTTGTATTTTGCTTAGTTTCCTTATTACAGAATCGACAAAGGGAAAATGAAAGAGGTTAGCGAGGATAAGAAAACTTAATTCCCTTGGTCCAAGCCAACGTCGAAGGAACTACTCAAGTTTTTAGCTGATGAGGTTAAAAAGGGGAATCGATCGAACAACACTTTCAAGTCTAGTTCCTTTGTTGCAGCAACGGATACAATATCAAAGAAATTCAATGTCCAATGTCTACCGGATCATGTTGACAATCATCTAAGAACCATAAAAACTGCTTGGGGCATCATAGCCAAACTTCGAAACCAATCTGGCTGTGGGTGGGATGAAAATATGAGGATGATTCGCATGTCTCTCGATGTGTACAACGCCTATGTTGAGGTATGGCTGCCTGTTTTCTGATTTTATAATTGTTATGTTATACACCCTGTCAAAACATGCAGACTAATTGGGTAGCTTCTGATTTGTAAGGGTCTTTATTACTGTTATATTATCCATGCTACAACAAGTGCTAGCTTCTGTCACTGAGATACATGTTATCTGTTGTTTCTTATTGCCGGACCTTTTTTAAAGCCATATATTATGCAAAATTTGGTAGCTTCTGATTTGCTGTTTCTTAGTTTTGGGAATTGGCTTCACTATAATGGGCTTACATTAGCCTACATGATTTTCCAGAGGGAATGGCTGAATGGCTATCTTTATTTGTTCATCAAGCTATGCAGAGAAGGTCCCTTGTTTCCATTTGGGAGGGGGGGCATTGCTGGCTCAGATGAGAGAATAGCTTCTATGCATGAAATGGGCTTCACCTTTCTGACTCATGGTTTTGTCATGAATTGAGCATGCTACAGTCGACCTGTTTGTAGCACCTTGTGTATTTTTCAGAAGGTTATTTTACTTATTATGGGCTTATATGTTGCAATGAATCCATTGCTTTAATCTTTGATAAATGTGTTCTGTCGTAAGCTTGTCCTGACTAAGTATACAGAGTTCCACCACTCTCTTGCTGACCCAAAGGGGTGGTGTGAACCCCCCCCCCCAAAAAAAAGAGGAGCAAAAGGTGAACGAAAGATAGCAAGAAGTGAAACAATGTTCACAGCATTTGTCAGTATTGCAATTTCTCTACTTTGTAACGATATGCGCCTGAGCTAGCAAGGGCTTTGAACTACCGGTTTGTTTGGCACTTAAAGGTTGGATAGTTCGAGTTGATGAGTAATGAATATGCAAATGTTGGGTCATGATCTTCCTAGAAACTGAGAATAAGCTATTGTTTTGTCTTGGATTTTTTTTTTTAAGACAGTATGCTATATTCAGATTATTGTTTGAAGTAGGACAAGGGCTGCTTGTGTTGGACATTATTGTTTGAAGTAGGACAAGGGCTGGTGGACATTATTGTTTGACGTAGGACAGTATGCTATGTTTAGATTTGCTTGCTCAGTGTCAGTTGCTTGTTTTGATTAGTTGTTATTTCTTTTAACAGGCGACTCCAACTCATGAGAAATATCTTAACAAGAAAATTGATATGTATGATGAAATGGCTACTGTGGTTGGGAAGGATATCGCTCGACGAAGTGGTGCCAAGTCATTTGATGATGTTGAGATACAATAAATTGATATGTATGATGAAATGGCTACTATGGTTGGGAAGGATATCGCTCGACGAAGTGGTGCCAAGTCATTTGATGATGTTGAGATACAATCACTTGGAGCTGCGAATTTGGAAGAAAAAGGTAACGGTGACGATGAGTCCGTGAAAGAAAATGATAAACAATCGACTTCAAGAGCGCCATTAGAATCAAGAAAAAGTCGAAAGAGACCTCGTGACGATGATTTGGAACTTCAAAATATCTCCACCCAAATAGTAGAAGTCGCTATGGCTCTACAAAAGATATCTAAATCCAAACTCGACGCCGACCTTCTTTATCAAGAAGTGATGAAAACCGAAAGGTTTGAAGAGGACTTTTTGAGTAGCGCTTTCGATCACCTCGTAGAGCGTGAAAACCTTGTAAAGGGCTTTCTAGCGAAGAGCGACAAATTGAGAAGGATTTGGCTTGAAAAATTCAAAGAGAACAATTGAATGAAATGATATTTCTCTCCTTTTTTTTTTTAGTCTCCCCTTTTTTGGCTAAGGAGAACAAACAGTTGAGAATTATGACTTTGTGATTTTTTGATGACTTTGTAAGCACTGCTTGATGACTAAATTAACTGTTGATCTATTAGCTTAGCCTATTAATATCAAACACTTGAGAATTATGGTATTGAAAAATGATTTTTCATTCTACCAAACAGCAGAAAATGATTTTTCGAGAAAATGATTTTTCATTCTACCAAACAGCAGAAAATGTAGGTGGAAAATTATTTTTCTTGGGAAATCATTTTCCATGGAAAATGATTTTCTGGGAAAATAATTTTTCCCCCTACCAAAAACACCCTAAGAATTGGACACTTGAGCCATAGCCCATTTGAATGAAACAATATTTACAAAAACTGAGCATATAATATCTTTTTAATATTTCTAAAATATAGAAGAATTTTTCATAATAAACAACGAAATCCAGCAAATTATTATGACTTTAAAAGGGTGCCCAAATCAAGATTTTTAACATTGCAAGCGAAGAGACCCAAAAAAAAACAAAGAAACCAAAAAGAAATAATGTTAGACTTAAAAAATGCCAAATTAGTTAATCTCCCAAATTGCTTTGAAAATGTGCAATTGCTTTGGATTACCTTAGAATATCCATGAAAAAATCAATACAGATAAAATCGAGAGATGTACAGAGAAAGAAGGGGCCTCATAAGAGAGGGAAACTCAAAATGTTTCTAGCGAAAGGGAAATACACATGCAGTGGCATATAGCACCGTACACACGCATACTAAATGAGCCCCACGTGGGTTTTCATACATGTTAAATTATTTGCAATAATATCAACGAGTGGCGGTAGTGTATTGGTCCTCTTGTTGGATTGTTGGCTCCTCATGAATCCGTGGTTAAGGGTTTGAATTTGAGCTAATGCAATTTTCTCATTTTTGCCTTCCTTCTGAGTTCTCATTTTGTCCCCACCTTTTTCAGACTGCTTTTCCTTTTGGTTCAAACTTCTCATTTAAATTTTAAAATTCTGCAAAATTTTATGCTCAATTAATTTTTTTTAGTTTATAGGGTAGTTAAATATCACACGTCATTCTATCTATTTGACATTAATTGATGACTTCAAACGAAATCCTTTTTTCTTTTAAATGCAGAAATTTTTATGGAGTCTTTCGATTATTTGGTGATGAAAATATTAATTTTATATGAGTGATCTTAAATTGAGTGAATTTTATATTTTGAGTTGTATATTTTTAAATTTAAATAATGTACTTTTAACCTAGTTTTAATGAACCTTTAGGGGTAAATAATGAACCTTCCAATAATTCAAAAGACAACTTTTTCTTTTAAATTAACGAACATCTTTAGTCAGTGTACCTGCTTCTTCATGGAACTTTTTGAATCTTGACTGATAAAAATATTAATTTTATATTTAATTCTATATGAGAAAACATTTCAAATTGAATGAATTTTAAATTTTAAGTTTTGAATTAGTTGATCTAAATGAGTAACCTTTCTATTTAATGAATCTTACCTATTATGTGATGCTCCTTTCAGTGTGTGTTGTCAGTATCCCACAAATGCGTAGACAATAGGATTACGGAAAATTGCCAAATTTCTTTTTTATGTGTGTGAGATACATCTACTTTAACGCTCGAAAAAAAGGAAAAGAATAAACTTTGTTACATCAACCTCTCACATAATGTTATTGTGGAGCTTTTTTATATAGGAATTTGTGATAATATGACCCACCGTACAGTCGGGTGGGATTTCCCTTGAGGCGGCTTTGTCAAAATCAACTTCGGTAGCACATTACCTTCAATGGGATCAGCATTAGTTATATTTTACGTGACAGAAAAGGTAGCTTCATCTAGGTAGGTACCGGGTTCATGTAAGAAGCACCTATTCTTGTCTCTGAAGCTACTGCCATGCGTGATGGCATCAAAGCACCCTTAGAGGTTGGATATCAGTATATTCAAATTGATGGCGACAATCTTATTGTTATCCAAGCAGTACAAGGTGTCATCCATATTCCATGGAGAATCTGACCATTGATTTAAGATATACGAACTACGCTCTAGTTGTTTTCCAATGTTTTCATCCAATATATTTAAAGAGGGTAATATGACCGCCAAATGTATTGTTGAGCATGGGTGCGTTATAAGGTTTATAGCTTCCTTTTCACATCCTCCTGGCTTGAACTATCGTGTATATACTGTGCAGATTCTTTAGGTAGAACCCTTAATAGAAAGACTATCTGAAGATTTATTGTACTCATTCCTTTCCCCCAAAAAAAAGGAATTATGACAGCCTTGATCCGAATAAAAGTGTACTAGAAATGTACTTCTGAATAAAGTAATTCATCCAAATTTATAAAAATAGGAGTTGAAAATGTGTTTATGTTTCTAAAAGCTATAAGAAAGATAAAGAAGAAAGCAAGGAGTTTTCTATAAACATGAAGTTTATATCTCTTCATTTATTGTAAAACAAACTAAATTCAGAACAATAAAGTTGATAATCTAACCTTTAAAAATAAATAAATAACAAACATGCTGTAATCCATTTATCTAAATTAGTGTTTGTAAAAGTCTAATTCAACACGATAACATAATCTAAATCCAACTTCAAATTATTGAGAGAAACGCAAACCCAACATGAATCAAATGAATGCCGACTCAAAGTTGACATGATTTGACATTCAACGCAAAAATATATCATTTTTTTTAATTTTGCATAGATTTAAACTATTTTCAAAATTAATACAAAATTGACCCTTTCATTACATGGATGAACCAGCACCAATCATTTTCCCAACTCTAATCTCAGTCAAACTATTTTTGAGTGATCACATGGTGTAATGACAAATGGTATCAATTATTGGATGCAGCTATTTATTTTTTAAAATAATTTAGCTAATTATGACAGGTTGGTTACTCAAGAACGGAGATTTATAATTCGTGTATTTTGGTGTCTTCATGCTATAGTGAATCCTTTCTTATTGAATGATGCACCAATTTATTGAAATGTACGAGTAAAACACATTAAAATTAAAATTTTTTCACCTGGATTAACATTACAATTTACGTATTGTGAATTGAATCTTTATCGCATGCTGTAGTCTTTCCAATTCAAATATACACTATATTTGGTTCATCCATAGTACTTTTTAAAATGTGATAGTATGTACTAGTGTTTCATTGATCTATTTACTAGCAGCATTTCTATTCAAACTTTCACAACACAATAAGCTCAGCTCATATTTGATTCATATGGATTACAATTATTTGATTTAGTAGAATTGCGTTCAGCCGCCTAGCCAAGTGAATTAGGTAATGGTATTTTCTGCTTAATTAAATGTGACAACTGCCTTACCCAGAAAAAAATATATAAATTAAACTTAAGTCAATGGAATCACAAAATGAATCCTAGAAACTACTGCTTTTTTAAAATTTAAAATAAATAAAATCATTAATTATGAAAAACGAATAGAGAGTCATTTCACCAAAATAAATCACCTTTGGCGTGCAATG
This sequence comes from Carnegiea gigantea, assembly GCA_029747015.1. NCBI lineage: Eukaryota > Viridiplantae > Streptophyta > Magnoliopsida > Caryophyllales > Cactaceae > Carnegiea > Carnegiea gigantea. The sequence continues at coordinate 80,437 of JAKOGI010001577.1, read as the reverse complement.
CATGGGATATACCGTTAATGCACAAACTAAAACTAGCATAAATTGCTAATACATGATGCTAAATAAAGCATATATCACTTATTCTCGGATGATGGCTGCTGCGCATGTCACTTTGCTTTATGCTTAGGGCTGAAAATCAAGGAAGCAAAATTTTAAGCAACTTTCCCCGCACTTCTGGAGCTCTTCTGGAATAATAGAAAATCCAAATTCAAAAAAGGATAACAGTGTTAGTACAATAGTATTCATCAAAATGTCCATGGATGTTTGCAGAGAGCGTTGTCTGAATTCAATGTAATGAAGTTTTAAATTAGACAAGTTAGGATCAAAGACAATTTTGATTGGATGCAACAAGAATCACAAAATTGATAATTTGGCAAGAAAAATAAATCAACACCAAAAACACCAAAATTTACGTGAAAAACCCAAATCGGAAAAATAAACTCACCTATGTTATCAACTTCTTCGCATATCTCCGATAATGCGCATCCGACTGTGCAGAGTGTCACTTGTACGATTTCTAACCCGCTCTGAAGTAATGTTTGGAGTCTGTGTGGGTCTGATAACAGTTCTGTCTCTGCACATGTTTCACTACATTTTTTGTCTTCAGGTTGACACTTTGCGATGCAATCTCTAAGAGGCACTAATTCTTGTGGAATTCCAAGTTCTTCTTCTTTTGTATCGCTTTCTTGATACTGAAGACGTTTTGCTTCTATACTTGTAAAATGTACGATGAATACGAACACAAAAATCAAAGTTGCAGTAAATTGCTCCCCTTTCATAGTTGATATCTGTAATAGGGCAAATCGTATGTCAATAGACGCTTCCAATGACTAATTTGGTACCAATTAATACATACAAGTATGATCCACATGGAAGTGTAGAATATAGTGATTCAACACAATTTTCTGCGCCATTGTCTTTTAGTTTAACATCTGGCAACCTTAGCAAATTCTCCGCATCAACAATAATTACTAGATAATTATTACCCCCTACTTTTGGCGTTTGGCTAGATATTTATACTATTAGCATTTGGAAAAGGAGAAACTAGATGAGTTCTAATTATTTTCGGAAAAATGATTTTTCTCCTACCAAACACACCCTAATTTTTCAGATAGTACTTTTTACACGGGTTGAAGAGATCACAAGCTATTTGTGGTTGATTGATTGCATTATTTCTTAAAAAATTAATAAATTATAATGAAAAATAATATTAGCTATATTGAAAATTTATACTATCCAAGTAAAATATGAACGTAAGGTTTTGTGATGGTTTTGGAGGGAGGCTGATAATACTCTTTTTAAAAATTTTACTACGGCTTTTAGGTGAATAAATTTTTTTTCCTAAGAGTATATTCATTTCTTTGTAAGATAACATTCATTTTTCAAGACATCATATTCATTTTTCTTTTTGGTTGTTGTACTCTTTCTACTTGTAATATCCTTTGAGTTTTTCACGTAACACTCTTATTTTGTGATTGATTGCGTTGTTTTATTTAAAAAATTGAATAAACTTATTTCAAAAAATCAATTATAAAGAAAATGAATACTATTTAGTTAAAATATGAACATAAAGTTTCCGATGATTTTAGGGGAAACAGACGAGGTTGATACTAATATTTTTCAAAATCTTATTTGGTTGTTTTAGGTAAACGCATTCCCCCACCCAAAAAAAGCATAATTGTTTCTTCGTAAAATAGGGTTTATGTGTTTAGATATGATATACATTTTTAATTAGTCTTCTTCATTAATATATCTATTTGTAATTTACTTTTAGTTTTTTCACATAGCACTGTCTAAGTATATTGAGGAGGTCACAATTCATTCTGTGATTGATTGATTGTATTTTTTTTTAAAAAAATTGAATAAACATATAATATTAACTATGGTGGAATTGAATACTACATAGGTAAAATATGAATGTAAAGTTTGAGACGGTTTTGGGAGGTAGGGCGTTTGGAGTTGTTGTAGCATCATTCATCAATATTCATTCTTTGATTTTTGGTTGTTCCTAATCAAATCATTCACTCTCTTATAAAAGAAAATATGTTCATTTTTATTGTAAGTGACGGTGCTTTTCAACAACGCCCTATTAATGCCATATAAATGCTTATTTAATCAAAATAAAAGAGTGCCACCAAGAGCTTGCTTTCCAGTTTAAGACGAACACTGACAAAATTGTGATTATCTTGGACTTTAAGAATATTAATTTTCTAAATTCCGATTGGTATTATTCTATTTTTTTCTTGAAAATAGATGCTTATTAGTAAATATCCATTTCTTCCTTAAATATAATCATCTCTTTCCTTTTGTTTTATACTATATTTGCAATAATAATGTTATATTGATTTTATATAGTATTCATTGCTTGAAGGTACCGTTCATTTTTTTTTACAAAATAATGTTCTTCTTTTTATGTAATTGTATTCATTTAAGTTACAAGAATAATATTAATTAGTTTTATTCCAAATTTTGCAATGCTAAGCTTCTTTAAAAAATTGAAAGTGACTTAAAACTTCATTAAAAAAATTTTTCCCAACAGGTCGAAGCCCTTGCACCACAGTTCATTGCATCACCGTAGCTAGCATTCCCCCATAGAGGCTCCCTATGGCCATTGAACCCATGGGGGGTTCAACTCAAGACCGGTACGATCACAATAGGGGAATCCCCGGTCCCGTCAGGGTCCTGCCACATATTGGGAAAAAATCTCCGTCCCCAATGAAGATGGGGATGGAGATGGGAACAAAAATAAATCCCCGAGTAGGGATAGGGATGGGGCAGGGCAGAAATTTACCTCCTTCTCATCCCTGCTTCCCCACTCTAGGAAATATCCCTATTCCCATCTTTGTTTTCCCGTTCCCAGTTGGGGAAAAATTCCTAACTCCGTTCCCACATATTAATTTAAAATTAAATATGAGTCTTTTATTTGTAAACGCAATACTAAGGTTATATCGGTATATTAAGTTTAAAAAACCATAGATTGTATGAACTTGTTTTGTATAATTTTAGCTATCACAAAGGAGGGAAATGTGGCGGCTAAAAATCTCCCCTGGGACCTTGTCGGAGATTAGATCCCCACTGGGGATGGAGATAGGGATGGGGACATTTTTTGTTGGAGTAATTTTCATTAGATGGAAATTTAATAAGATAATTATTTCCATAAAAATGGTTATGGAAATATATTTTTGAGTTATGCCTAAATTATAATTAATTATCTTGATAATTAATTATTATACTGCACCTTTTGATAAATAATTGAGTTGATCAATTATTTATGAAGAGGTACAAGTTAGTTTGGATAATTAACTAACTTATACCTTTTAATGAAAGGGTGCCTTTCAATGAAAATAGTGTGTTTATGAAGAGATATGTCCCTTTTGAAATAGTATTTGTAAAAGGATGCTATTCTTTCAGGAAAAGGTGTGAATATCTCTATAAATATGCGGCTTGGTGGCATGTGAATGGTAATGCCTTGATGGGCATGATCAAGAGAGTCATATTATTACCATAATTCTTAGAATTTCTGCTAGGTCTTGAACACTTAGGGTCCTATCTTCGTGAGTGCAACACGAGTATAGGGGGCTTCTTTCTATCCCAAAGACATATTCAGATAATCGTGTTGCACGTGGGGGCAAATAGAGTTTTTAGGAAAAGAGTAATTACACATGCCTAGAAACCTCAGTTAATTTGACACTGAATTTGTCTATGACAAACTGAGATACATATCTGGCAATGGGGCGGGGTTTTCCCGTCCTCATCGGGGCCTGCCCCGAAGCAGGGAAAATTACCTGGACTCGTCGGGGCCGGGGACGAGGTCAGGGGAAAATTCCTTCCCTGTCCGCGGGGACGAGGCCGGGGTGGGGGGAAATCCCCCCGTCCCCAGACATGCTTCCCGTTGGAGAAATTTACCCGTCTTCGAACCCGTTTCCCTGTCCCAAATATTAATTAAAATTACATATATACCCTTAGTTTATTAGTTCAATTCTCACACTTTAAAAGGATATATAAGTATTTTTAAGGGAAAAGGAAAACCCTAACTACCACCCAATAGTCTCCAGACTCCAGTCAAGCAGTCACCACTCACTAGTCTCTCTCCCCTCCATTATTCTCAGTTTTAGATCTAAGAGGAAAACCATCTCCTCTCAGCGTTGGGCAGCCGACTTCTTTCATCTTTCCGGCTAGGACGCCGCCGGCCATTGAGTACGGCTAGGACACCGTCGGCGTGTTGAGTTCATCGCTCACTCGCTCCGCATCCCTTCTCTTCTCTTCTTAGAGTCTCAGTTCTACCGCCATTGCTCTATTCTTTTGTTGTTTATTGAGGTACTGCTCAACCCTTGCTCTGTTCGTTGGCTATTGCTCTGTTCTGGTCTTTTGTTTTGTTGGCTATTGCTCTGTTCTGAGGTCCTTCTCTTGGCTCCAAAAAAATCAGAAAGGGGGAAAAACAAAAAGCGCTATTCGTTCTTGGTTTCATTTCAATATTTCGAATATTCAGTTAGGGCTAATGTGCTACGGACATATCCATTTAGTAGCCACTCGAAGTAGGGACTCTTGGTTTACCGCCAGCAATCTCCGTTAACGATCTTCCAGTCCCATCAAACTGACACGAGTGTTCCGTTTTAGGTAAAATATTTATCCCTATTTTCTGCCATTTTTACAACTTTCTACAGATTAAGCTTCATCTTTGATCTCTTTCTTGGACCCTTTTCTTTTACATGGTAATGGGTTTTTGTTTAATCAGTCGTTCATTTCTTGAATGATTGTTCGATGTTTTGCCATTTGCATTTCGTCTATACTGCTGTATTCCCTCATTTCTATCAGAACCCAAGAACCCATTTGTACTTTCAGACAAGCCATAAGGTTTAAGTTGTTTCAAATTGGACCATTGATTTCACTTAAAAAATTACTACGTTGATTGGTTAGGTATTACATGTACTCTTGAGTATTTGATTATCTTGGAGGTTCAGAATGAACAATGAATTGCAAATCTTGTGGCCTTAACTGAGCTAAAATAAGTAATTTTTCTTTGTTTTATTTAGCTCTTGTTTTTCTGACTTGAATAACACAGAGCTGGAGAAATTCATCAGTTTAAGATATGTGGAAAATTTTGTTTTCATGACTTAAGGATGGTTGCTCTTGTTTTCACATCCCCTTAGTTTATTAGTTGAAAAACTTCTGATTTGATTTCGTCAGTTTAAGATAAACTTCTATACTTGTTTAATTTCATTACTTGATTCATTTGTAAATTATTTATGTATGCACAAATTATGGCTAGTGGACCTAATGATCCAAGCGGACCATCTCCTTGTTCTACAAATAAAAACATGGACACCACAAATCCAACTCCGACTCCAACATCTAATACCGATGCCAATGTTGATTCATGTGGAACACCACATGCTATGGAGGATGAGAGGGATACATTAGTATTGGGAAAGCAAAGGCGATTCATATCTAAAATTTGGAAGCATTATGATTATGAGGTTATTGCCAGTATTCTGAAGGCTATTTGTAAATATTGTAAGAAAAAGACTTGGTGGTAACTCAAGGGTGGTAACTCAAGGAATGGGACTAGGCATTTGAATGATCATCATACAATTTGTCCTATGAAAGGACATGGGGACATTGCAAATGACTTTACCTAAAAGAAGTTGAAGATCGAGCCTTCCGGTGATAAAAAAGGCCAAGTTCTTTTTGTTAACGGATTTGATGAAGAGCTTGCAAGGAAGGAGCTCGCACATATGATCATAATGCATGAGCATCCTCTTTCTATGGTAGAGCATGTTGGGTTTAGAGGATATTCAAAGGCTTTCCAACCTTCTTTCACCATGATATCAAGGAATACAATCAGAAAGGATATTCTCAAAGTATTTGACTTTGAAACCATAAAGTTGTTGGGGAGTGTTCAAAGCAAGGTAGCCATTACCACAGATATGCAGACTGCTCAAAATCAAAAACGTGGCTTCATAGCCATAACGACTCATTGGATTGATAGTTCATGGAAGTTGTAAAATCGAATTTTGAGATATCATATTTTTGTTTTTACTTTAACCTCATTCATTACAAGTCATCGATATTTTTCTAGCATGTGGACAAAATATTAAGGCTATTCTATTAGTTTCTCTTGCTTTAAATTTTAATATAATTTTGATAAATTTTGTTATTTTTTAATAAACTTTCTGGTTTGTTTTTCTTTTAGGTTTGCATATGTGCCTTGTCCTTATACTACTGAGAGCATTTCGGAAGAGCTCTTGAAGTGTTTTTCAGAGTGGAACATCAATAGAAAAATTTGATCCCTTACGGTGGACAATTATTCTTGCAACGATGCAATAATTAGCATTCTTAAAGATCGATTGGATTTAAGGGCGCTTCCCTTAAGGGATAAGTTCTTTCATATGCGTTGTTGTGCACATATTCTTAATATTATTGTTAAGGATGGATTAGAGGTGATTGAATGCTCAATTAAAAAGGTTCATAATGGTGTAGCATATTGGAGAGCAACACCTAAGAGGGAGGAAACTTTTAGAGAAGTTCGTGACAGCTTAAATGTGCCTTACTCAAAGAAATTAAAATTGGATTGCAAGACAAGATGGAATTCAACTTTCTTGATGCTTCAATTAGCTTTGTTGTATAGAGAAGTTTTTCCTAAGTTGGCTAAGAGGGAAAGTAATTATAAATCTCTTCTTACTAATGAGGAATTGGAGAAGGCAAAAGATATTTATGGGAGGTTACAAATTTTTTATGATGTGACTCAATTATTCTCTGGCACTAGCTTCCCCACTACAAATATTTACTTTCCAAAGATGATTAAAGTTTGGCTAGCTTTGAGTCATTGGCTACATGATCCAGATGTGCTCATTAGGACCATGGCTCAAAAGATGCTTGACAAATTTTTGAAATATTGGGATGTCATTCATTGGATATTAGGAGTTACTTGTGTTTTAGATCCCAGATTCAAGTTGAAAATGGTGCAAGTTTGTTATAGAAGGAATTTTGATTTTGATGTAGATGAAAATGTTGAAATGATCAAGGATGTTTGTTATGCCTTGTTTAATGAATATCAAGAAAAATACAAGCATGTGAAGGCTCCTATTCCTAATGCTTCTAGTGATTCAACTAAGGCCTCTTCTAACGCTTCGAATTCTAGTGGAGGTGTACAAGATGACATCTTTGAAATACATTATACAATTATTGAAAAGGATCCACAAATTTCACAAAAATCAGAGTTAGATTTTTACTTGGAAGAGCCGCTTACCCCAAGGACTGATAATTTCGATATCTTGGTTCATTGGAAGGCAGCTATAAGGTATCCTATTTTAGCTTTGATAGCTACAGATATCTACGCCATTCCTATTTCCACAGTAGCATCTAAGTCGGTATTTAGCAGGGGTGGGAGGTTTATTTGTCCACATCGCAATCGTCTCCATCCAAAGACTTTAGAGGCTTTGATGTGTGGTAGAGATTGGCTGTCGACTACAATCAAGTCATCTTTAGAAGGTATATTTTTGATTTTTGGTTATACTTTTAGCATATAGAGTTAGATTTCTGTATGTTTAAATGTTATGATATTCGATAACTTGATTACTTTAACATATCTTTTATGTTGTAGATGAGCACACTGCCTATTGCCATGGCACTTTTGATGAAGATTATGATGTTGAAGTTGATGAAGAATTTGATGGCTACTTGGCTATATGGTGCATTAAATTGCAAATGGATATCTTCTCACATGTGGACTTTGCTTTGGACCTTTGGTGTTGTATCTTTGAAGCTTTGATTTGTATTTTGATTATGGTGAACTTCAATTGTGTAATGTTCCTTGGATTTTGAGAACTTGATCATTTACATCTTGTGTTCTTACTTGTTATCTTTAAACCTTGAGGACTTTGGATTGAACTTTCAAGTGGTGAGTTTTAACTTTGAATTTTGAGTGTTAAGTTTAGTGTTGAATTTCAATGTTGAACTTCCAATGGCTTAAGTTAGGTTTACTTCTTCTTTTTTATTCAGGGCTTATTGTTTAATTATTTTGATCTTGGGCTTATAATTTTTTCCCTAATTGGGCTTGCATTTTATGGGATCTCATCACTAAAACTCTCGAAGTGGGACCCTGGCGGGGAACGAGTTCCTGACAGGGATGGGGACGGGGGGAAAATTATCCCCGACAGTGTGGCGGGGGCGGGGGGCAGGGGAATATTCCCCAATCCCCGACCCGCCCCGTTGCCAACCCTACGTCAAACCCAATTTTTACACCAACATTTTTTCCCCGCAATGGGATATGGGGCGGGAATCGGGAATGGGGATCTTGGCGGGGATGGAGATGGGGAATATTCCCCATTCTCAACCCACCCCCTTGCCATTGCTGGACTACCTACCAACCACATCTTGAATGACTCCATCTCGCCCAGCAGTGTCCTACACCCTTATCTATCTCGTTCCAAACCTTAACAGCCATCCCCCAATTTGACTGCCGTCCAATTCAATGCTCCAAGCCTCCAGTGTCCATCATAGTCGCCATTGTAACTCTACCATTCTCCCTCAACGTGAATCATATTTTCTCAACAAACACAAATTGCATCTAACTACTCCTTGAAGAGATACGACCATCATGATCTCGGACACTGTCGTAACCGTTAAGGGCTGCGTAGGCGAATTACAACCAATTTCAAGTCACAAACTGCTCTAACTCTATTATTGAGGAATTGGCCACAACAACCATAAACTTTTAATTTGCAAAATACAAAGTCCAGAAATTAAACCGCAAATTTTGAGTTTTACACAAATTTGAAGAATACCACGTTAATTTCATTATGTTCTTCCACATACATCATGAAATCGAATGATTTTTACATCTTAAGATGACAAAATCAATTAAAATTAACCCAAAATTGAATAACATCATCAAATTTGAGAAATCAAGAAAATAGAAAATGAAAGAGCAACACATACTAAGGGAGACAACAAGAAAGAGCAACACATAATAAGATCTGGCGACTACATCTTATTCTTATCGCTTCACCAAATTCCTCATCACATATGAATGAGCAGAGAGGGAGACAACAAGAAAGAGAGAGAGAAGGTTTGTCCTTTAGAAAGAGGACAAGAGAACAGGTGTCTGTGTATTGTGACTTTGACTTGAATAAAGGGGGATCACCCTTTTTATACTAATTAGGAGATGGAGGAACCCCTAAGGTTTCTGAAAACAAGAAACATTGCATTCTATAGATTCATTCTGGTGAAGATTTTGTTAATATATTAACCCAAATATGCTCAAGAAAGGGCTAGCAGCATGTCACTCAGTTGTTATATCATACAACTAGTTGTACAGATATAATTGTACAATCGAATTTCGGCTCACTAATAATACCATATAACTCACTAAAATATGCTGTTGTGCATCCAATTTCTCTCACTAAAAAAATGTATAGCTCACTAAAATATTTTAGTGACTTAAGACAGAGTTTTAGTGAGCTAATACATACTTTGAGTGAGTAGACAGACTAAAACTAATGCATGTTATGTACCTAAGTTTCACTTAGTAAAAATACTATATAGCTTATTAAAATATGCTATTGTACTAAAAAAATATTATTGTGCATCTAAAACTCACTAAACTATATTCTAATTATCTATATTTTTTTTAGTGAGTTATAATATTTATTTAGTGAGTTGTTATATCATATAACCAGTTGCATAGAAGCAATTGTACAATCGAATTTTAGCGCACTAAAAATGATGTATAGCTCACTACAATATTTTAGTGAGCTAAGATACAGTCTTAGTGAGCTAATACATACTTTTAGTGAATGAATAGGTCAAAACCAATGCATCTTATATACCTCAAGTTTCACTTAGTAAATATACTATATAACTTATTAAAATGTACTATTGTACTAAAAAAATGTTACTGTATATCTGAAACTCACCAAACTATATTCTAGTTGTTTATATTTTTCTAGTAAGTTATGATATATATTTAGTGAGTTATGATATATATTTAGTGAGTTGGACTATATTTGATGAGTTCACTACATTTGTATCATACTCATAAAATATAATACAAACATCCTTATATCATAATAAAAAATGATTGAGTTGTAACATAACCTAAGAACTTGACAATATTATTTGCTGGCTATCTGTACTATTCTTTTTAGTAAACTATGCTATTTATTTTATGACGTACGATAAATATTTAGTGAGCTATAAAATGTATTTTGTGACCAATATGATTTAGTGTGGAATACTAATTATTCATAATAAAAAATGACTGAACAAACAATATAGTCACTACAACAAAAACATGAATTGTACATGGTTTACTACTGATGCATAGCTAACCTATAACAAATTTTCCATCTAGTTTAGGAGTAGATGAATGTTGACGCTTTTGCATGACACAAACAATTAAAAAAAATAAAAGGAAATTTTGTACAAAAGATGAAGGAGGTGGGATTTTTTTTTGGGGGAAATTTATATTCCCACCAGCATGTTCCAAGTCTGGGTAAGTGGGTTCATTAAAAAATAGCCAAAATTAATTGAAAAAAAGAGAATTAAATATTAGAAGAAATAAATTAAGGAACTAAAAGAAAGAGAGCCTTTCCAAATTCTTCATCAAGAAGCCTCAGCACACTTTGCGTGTCTCCTTTCTCTCTCCTCTCTCTCCTCTCTTGTTGCCCACCACTGCTCAACCCCACGTTATGGCATCAATGGAGTAAGATCTCCTCTTCTCAACCTCTCAACCTTCACATTTCATGGCTATATTCTCATCCTCTTAATCTTCACATTTCGTGGCTGTTTTGGGTCGCCAAATTCTGTTATCCCAATCTGAATGTCACCCAGATAGGTACGGTTGTTTGTACTTATTCCTTTTTGCCCCCTCTAAATTGCATAGAACTGGTTTCAATTTTAATGTATATGAATCTGATTATGATTTATTTGGGTGATGGGAATTAGGGTTTTTAATCAATGAATTTATTCTAATAAGTTTTAATTTGTTAAATGTCCCTAACGTATAATGGAATTTGAGACACAAGTAAACACTAATCCTTCTTGCCCTTCATGCTGTCGTTTTTATCAACCTGCAATTCAGGCTCTTTGGGTTTTGCCTTCTCAGCAGACTTGAAAGAGCAAATCAATTCAGAACAAAGGTAAGTCCTATTTCTACTATTATTAGTGTTTTTACCAGTATGACTATGAAAAGCATTTTCTTTTGTAAAAATTTAATAGAAAACGGTATGTTTGATTATATTTTATTAACAACTGATGTTTCCTAAATTGGATAAATTCTATGGGACAGAAAGAGTAGAAAGTAATCAGACCTCTAGCAATAATTCATGCAGTTGACACTTGACTGCCATTGCCATATTCATCATTTTCCTTTGTAAGGCACAGTTATTTACTCCAAGAAGAATCACCTCTACATCTCCCCGATCCGACATATGCTCATAAATAACTTAAAAATTTGTTGGTAAATTAAGTTAACAATTAATGGAAGAATGAAGTAGGCATTGGAAGAAGCAATTGAAGATTTAAAGAGAGCTAATGAAGACCACAACATTGTATATCAGAATTGGGGACAATGGTGTCTAGCTTCTAAATTTTCATGCTTTTGATTGGTGTTCATATATTATTAATATATTATAGGCCCCCCCCCCAAAAAAAAAGATATTCTAGATGGGGTACAATTGTATAAACTTCAATTTTCATGTGCGCAAATATATTATAGGTGTTCATAGTTTAGGATTTATCTTTCTCTATTGTTTGTGTAACTTATCAAACTTTTCATTTGATTGTATTTTTAGAGTGCTTGTTGTATTGATTGATTTCTTAGGTGTGTTTCAAGTAATGATCATATGAACCAATATAAAATGTTTAAGTGAAAGAAATCAGTACATGTTATTGGTTCTCTACTTTCTTCCATTCTAGTAAAACTTTACCATACTGGAAATTTGAATTGCTTTGCTTTGTCGTATGGCCTAATATGTGCAACCCAGATTATAGAAATATTTTTGTTCTGTCAGGGAACTAAATGTCCTGCTAGCCACTTGCATCTACATTCCTAATTAGGATGATATTCCTGGCAAAGCCTCATAGTGTGTGATGCAGAAGTCTGTTTACAACTAATATTTTTAGAGGGAAGTAAATGTCCTAATTACACAAAACGTGTACTAGTTACTATTTAGGACATTTAGGACATTTAATTCCCTGACACTAATAAAAAGCCTCATAGTGTATTTTGTATTTTGTCAAGGAACTAATATTTAGGACATTTAGGACTATTAGTGCTAGTAATATTTTTATTGGTCTGTTTCTAAATCTCTTCACAAGGGGAATAGACATTCAGGTTGTGAACATTGTAGTCAGTTTCAATTTCCCGAAGAATTCATAAACCTATCTGCACAAAGTATGAGAATTTTTAATTTATTACTTGCATTTATCATTTTTAGCTTTTTAAATATTCCATTTCATGAAGTATTTGTCTTTGATTCTTACATAGTGTTAATAATGAAATATATCCTATATAGGCTAGACCACATCAATTATATTGTCAACATCGACATCTATTGCTAGAGCATGCATAGCTAAATTCGAAAAATCTGGTATTTCGGTTGTTCTGAAGACCAAATTTTTCAATTTTCCAAACCTATAATGAAAATAGGAAAACTAAAGTTAAAAAGAGGCATACGTTAAGTACTGAAAAAATGTTCGGTAGTATTGTACTAAGCAGTTTGGGTTCCATGATTTCTAAAGTACGAGGTTCATCTTGTATGCATGAAAGGTAGCATAAATTATATAGTATAAATAAACAAGGGGAAAAAAGTGTGCAGGACTAAAGCTATGCATAATGTAGACAACATTTGCTGTCAACTTTTTAAGTGGTTTTATGTTTTAAAAAAACTCATTTTGTGACAATTAGAAGCGTGTACAATTTATTTTATAATGAGTATTTGTGTCACAAAATGATTCTATGTAGCACTTGTTTGGATTCATTTTGTGACGCATGTGCCTGTTAAGAAAACTTGTGACACGAAATTGTGTCACAATAAATTTTGTGACATACGTTTTTGTGAGGTATAGGGTTTGTGTCACAATTATATTTTTGCACAACTTTATGTGTCAAGATTCCCTGAAAATTGCGTCAATATCCTTCATATTTGTTGTAGTGAGTACACAATTTTAGTTAGCACATATACTTTTTTGTTCCTAATTTAAGGTATGATTTAATCACTTTTTATGAGCTGTGACTTATATTTAGTAACCTATGACATATTTTTTAATGAGTTGGATTATATTTGTATTATACTAACTAAACATGTATAATGCGAATGCGCTTATGTCATAATAAAAAATAATATAAATATTTCTTACTAACATTGTATTGCTCATTAAATATATTATATAGCTCACTAGCATATGCAGTATTACTCACTAATGCAGTATCCACACATACAAAAATTTGTAGTGAATTGTTTTTCTTATTGTTGATTAATATTTATGTTTAAAATTAGGATTTTTATACAAAATAGTGAACGCAGATCTATGGTGTAAATATAAGTGTACGCCTTAATATTTCAATGGAAGAATTTAAAAAAATGTGTCTGCATATTTTTTTTGGGGAGGGGGAGCATGTACGATGTGCCGTTCACAAATAAGTGAAGTAAATAATAAGTATTTGCTCATTGGCTTTCACCGCATTTGCTTATACAAAAGAAAAAGAGAAAGAAGAAAGAAGATAAAATAGGTTATAAAATTAAGGGACAATAAACTAAGAAATAGAAAATCAGACAAAAAGAAGGAAAGATTTTTTTTAACGAATATAAATTCTTTTAATATGTAAAAAAATAGAGGATGAAAAGGATGAACATATTATATCAAACTTCCGAGTAAATAATGTGTAAAAAAAAAAGGTGGACAAAATGAACCAAAAAAAAAAAAATAATCATCAAACAAAACCAAAGGGAAAATATGATCATAATTGTCATGAGATGCTACCCGATTGTACACAATAATTTGCGTATGTCACTAGGCATAATTGACATGCATAATTGTATAGAAAAACGTGTCGTTTGAAATCAATTGCAGGAAAACATGGCACCCCAATGGCATTTGCTAGCCTAAGCGGACAATTTTTCTGGTTAGGTCAAATTGTGCGAATCATAACTTTTTTGTTTGATCTTTGATTGAGTTAATTATTCTTCCTTCGGGAAAGCTTATTAAGTCTAATTTCAAATATGTCAATCTTTGTGATATTTGGATAAGTGTGAAGAGATTTATGGGCCCAGGACCGATATCAATTTCTACATATGTCCCACTGATTGGAGCATATCTCTTTTGTTACTAATCAAATTTGAGCTCACAATATGTCGCTAAAAAGGCCATTTAATAAGGAGTATGTTTATGCAAACTCATTTATATCTTGGCACTTCAACAGGGCCTTAAAGAAGATAAGGATTACCATCAGTTGTCAAATCTTCATGAAATGGGCTAGTTTGGCCTTTATTTGGCGTTTTAGCAAATAATCTTAGATGTGCTTTTAGAAAACCTTTATTTTAAAAATTATTTTTATAGACTAGAATCTTATAAACCTAAAATCAAGTTGCCTCGTCATTGGTTGGTTGCTGTTATCAAATTGTTAATCACGTAGCATGCAGTATGTGTTTGGTCTATATTGTGAGAAAACATATTGGGGTTTCAAGTCATAAATTTGCTAAAAATCAGGTTTGAAATTAAATAAATGACAATATTTGAGAATCTATAACAACTCACTCAAATATTGATAGAGAAGCTATCATTCATAGGAAAACAAGTATTTAGGATTTACCCTGACATTTAAAGTAGATTTATATGGAATCTTATTTCTTTAGCTTACATAATATGCGTACCAAAAAGAATTGTTGATAAACAAATTTCATAAAATGAAATACACCAAATAAATCAAGGGGAACAATAAAAATAATATTGGTTAATCACCATTACAAATTAAGTTTACATTAACAATTTTTTTTCCACCTGCAAGTTTTCTCTATCCTCTCTTATAGGAAAAAGGATTACCCTAGTTTTCATTTCTATTTCAATACGAATCTACCATCAAACATAACTAACAGTGATAAGCTTCAACTTGCCTGTCTTTCAATGTTTTATTCAGTTTACATAGGGATTCAGTAGTAATTTTAATAAAATGGAATTAGTTATAGAGCCAAAAAGATTTTTTTTTTGAGCCAAGTTCAAATTGAGGTGAATAAATACAAGTTGCCTCATTAGATTTTTTCCCCTTAATACTCTATTTTTCCTCAAATGAGACAAATTGAATTATGCTAAATTTTGGTTGTGATCAAGCATGGACAACAAATTTTGGTAAAAGCCATTATATGGACTTGGAATTAGCGTTTTCTTTTGAATTTATTTTATTTCTTATGCAAATAAAAATTTGGCAACATTATTTGACAATAGGATATTCCTAGCCACGAAGATGTAATTGATAGTGCTTGATAGATCTCTCTCTCGTCTTGCCATTTTTTTTTTTTTAGCTCCAGTTGAGCCTACATTGAACTTTCTATCTTGATTCATATCTTGATTCATGTTTGAATGGTTCTGGCACGGTGTTAAGGGGGCCACTCATTGATTAATTTAACTCATCAAACACAAAGTAATAAGAAATAAGTCGAACATGCAAATAAACACTTAATCAAATACTAATTATAACTAGTTAAACTAATTATTAAATACTAATCCTATTTTAAACATGATTAATTAGAACTAATTAAAGCTAAAGTTCAACCACGCAAAACAAAGATAAACCCGGATTTCATTATCAAACTAGCCAATAACACAATTAATTTAACTAGAAAGTGATAGTCTACAAAAGTGGAGAGAGAAAGAACAAACTTATCTGGTAGATATAACCTAAATTTGGGGCGCATACCTCCGGAATTGGGGCAAGAGAAACTCATTTGTGGCTTGATTTTCACATGTTCTTGCTAGTCCACCCTCCCATTCTAGGAATCTTATCCAAAGTAAATTTAACCTTTAAAAATGAGTTTTGAAACCTTAAATGTAAGAGAGAGGGGGAAAAATAGAAACTACGAATTACTTTAGAAAGCGAGGAGCCTACTAAAACTATGTTCTCTCACAATGCCCTGAGTCATTGCGAAGGACAAACGTGGGATGTCAAGGAGGATTCAGAGATTTAGAATAACTCAAATCACTCATGACCTTCAATTCGACACCAAATTCGATTTTGCAATCGAATGAACATCAAGTTTGGCCTGAAGAAAATGAAAGAGAGACATTCGATGCAAACCATAGAACGACTCCAACAACAAATGTCTAAACATTGGAGCTAGATTCCACAATTCATAATGAGGATACTGAGCAACCAATTGTGACAGAGGTAAATTTCTTACCTACCTATACAAAAATTGTTGATAACAATGAATGTCTGAAGTTGGATTTTTATTCAATGTTATGAGATACATGGAACCAAATGTCCTTAAATTGATCATGATGATATGTAGGATGAAGTTGAATATTGGATATCAACTTTTGTTTGCTACACACCAAGTGTGAAGGCTGTTTTCCCTATCATGTATGGAATCATCCATCTGGTTTGAAGGCACATCAGATAGATAAAGTTGTGGATTTGAAATGAGGAATGTTCCTTGCTCGTTTGACAACCATTGATGATCGAGACATGGTGCTAAAAACCAATTCTGATGAACCCACTAAAGAAGGATGTAATCAATAGAGAAATGACTAGAAGATCCCCAATATGGGCTTAGTTTCTGGGCCATGATATGAAATATTAGGTCTCTAATTCTTAACAAACTAGGCAGTTTGATTGACATTCCACTCAAGACCAATAAACATATTATGGCTAGATCAAGCCATACAAAGCTTCTTATTGAAGTTGAGATGAGGATATTTTGCTCAATGAGCTAGATATGGTACCTCAAAGGGGAAATTCCTTTGAATGAAGGCCGACAAGATGCACCTTCTATAACATGTTTGGGTGTATTAAAACAAAATGCAGGAAGAAAAATCATGTAAGCAAATTTTCAGTAGCAGTGTAGAGAACGGTCTAGGTTTTTCCTATTACGGAAGAGGTTTAGGTTAAGGAAATTCTATAGAGGCTATAATCATTAGTAACAATGGATTTACAAGAGAGCCAAATAGATTTGTTGTGAGAATCATAACCTACAATGTAGCTGTAGGTCCTCAGTAGGATTTGCAAAATAATTTCACTCATTAGCAAAAAATAGTGATGCAAGACCCTTTTGAAGTAAGGGAACCTCTAAAATGAGTATCTTGTTGGGACATAGGAGGCCTAAATAACCCTCAGAAACAAACTTATGCCAAAGTTTTTTTTTTTTTTTAAAACAAACTACAAATCCAAGCTTAATTTGCTTAGTTGAAATTAAGGTTAAAGTAGCTGCAGACGCTATCTATAGTGGGATTCTTATGGGTAGGTAGCTTTGTTGACAATGGATGTCATCATAATGGCAGAATATGGGTTCCACGCTTGCTGTAAAAGTATTCTAATCTGGTACTGGACATTTCTGATGAACACGTTCATTGTAGAATTACACGACACTCTTCTAATTAGATTTTGTACATGACATTTGTGTATGGCCCCTACAAGGATGTTGCTAGAACACAGTTTTGGAGCAAACAAAGTAATATTAGTCAATAAATAGATCTACTCGGTGTGTTTTAAGAGATTTCAACAATTTCCTTTATGTAGAATAGGCGATGGGCAAGTTAATGCAGTTGACATTATTGAATTTCAACAACATATTAAGGCTACTACGGGTGGAAATTGCCGGCACTGGGCTTACTACATATGGTTAAGCAAACACGGTAATGGGGATAAGACCTATTTTGGATTGGATAGGATTTTCATCAATGAAAATTGGCTTTTAAACGTTTAATCAAATGTGGAGTATAGTTTATCAAGCTCATAACACAAAGGTCATGGATTGTGCCATGTTCAGGCTTATAAGAAATTTATCAAGTGTAAAGAAACCGTTGAAAAAAGATTCATTTTTGGTCCCCTATGGTTTGGTATAATAATTTCCGTGACCTACTTTTTCAGATAAATATTTTTGAAACTGCATAGGTTTGAATAATTATTTTTTGGGTACAACTGTTTGGGTTATATTACTTTTGGGAGACAAATAGAAAGATAGCAGACCAATGCGTGTTTCATTTTTTGTGCAAAATTTCAAAATATCCACAAGGACTCTACTAAAAGGAGAAACTCTTCTAGCAGCAAGAGCATCTCATTTTGGATTTCCTCCTTTTCCAACAGGAATTCTGCTCTAACGATCACAATTGGCGAGTTCATGAATCAAACTATCTGTTAGAGAATTCTTTAATCCCTGTATATGTTTAATAGAGAAAGAAAGCTAGTTAAGCCATAATAGCCAATGGAAGAGTTGCCTTGCCCTTGCATATTTCATAAATTCTTTTGGTATTTCTTGACAATAAGTTTAAATAAGAAAAGATTTTGGGGCTAAAAAGATTAAGAACTTTATAATTCCCCTTATAACTGCAAAGATTTCTTTTTTCATTGTGGGGTACTTGTATTATACTTTATTAAAACTTCCACTGTAATATTTACAGAGTTTTTCTCTTTCTTTGATTTTGAGTACTGCACTTTAGTGCTTATTGCTGGTATCTGTCTCAAGAATTAAATCATCTCCTTCATTAGGCAAATCAAGAACAGGAAGAGTTTCACACATTTTTTTAAAATTTTGAACAATCTTTGAATTACTAGGAGTTTATGTTCAACTGAATTCTTTCTTAAGCTTCTACTATAATGGTTTTCTCACTTTAGCTAAGTCTTTAATGAAATCTGAACCATAGGTAAAACATCCAACAAATCCTTCTAATTGCTTCCTATCTTCAATGTTTTCAAGGAAGTTTTCTATGTTTTCTAGAATATGCTTTTGTCAGATGATTTATCGGGCTTTTATTTCTAGACCTTAAAACTCGATTTTTTGTTCAATGTAAATGTACTTGTTCTTACTAAGAATAATAACGTGCTTAATGCATCTTTGCGTGATAGCTAGAACACCATCTTTGTATTGTTTTATGATCTTAGAAAGACGAGCATATTATCAATGTAAACTAGACAACAGTTATTAAACTCTTTGAACTTATTATCCATTCTTCTTTGGAATATTTGATGTATATTTTTAAGACCAAATGATATTACTATCAATTCGTAATGTCCATGATGGGCACTAACAGTTGTTAAAGGAATAATTTCTTCCTCCATTTTTATCCGCTAGTATCCACTTTTGAAATCCATTTTCGAGACCTAAGAGACTCCTTGAATTCCATTGAAAATGATTGTTTTGTTATGAATATAACATCTCATTATTATTAAGCTTTCTGTAATTAATTACCATTCCAACTTTTCCTCTTTTTTCTTCAATATGACTTCTTACCATGAAAGTGGGACTGGTGTGAGAACTCTTGCTATTTCTAATTAATCATTTATCCATAAGTTCTTTAATTTCCTTGGATATACTAGTGTGTATACACCATTTGTTTGACTCGAATAATAGAGCTAGGATTTAACAAAGTAATCTTTGTAAATGTCTTGTCTTTATTCCAAAATTTTAGAGGATTATCAGAGCAGTGTTCTTTGTATAATTGCTCTTGTTGTTTAATAATTTGCCCTTTAATAAATAACTCAAGTAGTGAGATTGTTAGTGCACTTTTACGTTGTGCAGGTATTACCTTCTCATGCAACTCAATCTTATGATGAGAGTAAGCTTTATTTAATTTATCAATAGGAACTGAGTGGCCATTTATTGTAAATATTATTTGGATGATGGTATGTGTGCACGAAGAATATAGCATTCAAAAATTATTTTCAATAATCATATCATAAGAGGGTTGATCAGTAGCCCATAGAACTGATATAATGCATTGAAATCCTCCTATTTCTATAGATAACCCTTCTATGGCTTTGTTATGCCTCATTATGCTATCACTAACTATTTTTATTGGTAAAGGATTTTTTACTTTTTTTCCATAAATTTTGACAATAAAGACCATTTTCCAAAATAAACTGAAAAACCACTGTCGATGCAGGCACGCAATTTATATATATTATATCCCTTTAAACATACATTTATGTGTATATCGATACTATTAGGATTTATAATGGTGGCCTCGTGATATATTTCTCTAGTTTTATTTTTGACTAATTCATCTTCATAGATTGACTCACTAACAATACTTGTTTGCACCCAAGAACTTTTCTATCCAGACTTATACTCCGATTGACACTGTGTTTTATGGGTTCAAAACTCATTGTACTCGTTTTACTGGTCATATTAATTGTATCGTCTTCTTTAAACTCTTTTTTAGTTGTTGAAGATCGTTTTTCTCATTCTGATCTTGTACTCATATTTCTTAATAATTGCGGTTTAATGGTAATTTTACCATTCTCATCAATTTTTATTACATTTTCTTGTTGATTTTAGTGGGATTGAGAAAGCCAGATATTCAAGACCTATCGATTTTTATCTACAACAGATTGGATCTTATCCTTTGAATTTTGTGCATTGGAGCCGAACTCTCAAAATTTTCTATCTGTATCATTGTTATCTTCGTAATTGGACCTATAGTATTACCTAATTTGTAGATTATTTTCTAAAATATTCTTAGTGGGCAACCTACTGTTTTCATATCTATCCCAACTATTTTTATCTCAAGGGATGGAAAATTTTTAGTAGATTCATCTTTTAGGCTTACATAATATCGAAGTTGACAATTGAATCTTATTGATCCAGTACATAAATTGGTTTTAATCCCAATGATAATTTGATTACTAAATTTGGCATACCTGATATCACAAAGCAAACTATAAAGATTAATATCCTTGCCATAATACTATAGTGAAGTGATTTGCACTTGGACACTTCCAACTTGGATACACCTATACTTTCTATACTTTCTATCTTTATTATACTCAAAGATGTTTTCTCAATTAATGAGATTAGCTTTTCCAAGATCATACTCAAGGTCTTTTATTCCTAGATCTTCATCATTTCGTATACATACTTACTCTTTAGTTGAAAAATGAATTTTTTTATAGATCATATCTTTATGAATTATAGGAAGGACCCAATCTCCTTTGGCATATTCATTCTTGTTATCTATAATAAATTTTTCTCTTTGAAGATCGCCAAGCCTAATTAAACTATTTTGCTAACATGTCACTAGTTTCTTCATAATTACTTTCTTCATATTTTTCATACAGTACAATCTCAACAATTCCCTTGTTGTCTTTTAGTGCCAGATCTAGTGCTTCTTCCTCGCTATGCTCAAAATAATCTAAATTGTCCAAGGTTTCTATAGACTTTTTGTTATTTCTATTTTTACATTCATTTGCATAATGAGATACTTCTCCTTGCCCAACACTTATAGTTGTTTTTCCCTACAGGATAATAGGCAATATTTCTAAAAAAATCTACATCTCTTGGGCTTCAACTTGTTATAATACTTTCTTTTGTATTTTTCTCCCCTTTGCTTGTTAGAGCTCTTTTTCTTATAAAGTTTTCTTTTTCTTATTTTTTCAGGTTCATTTCCCCATTGGTGAGGATTATCCCAATAGGCTAAAACTATTTCTTTTTTTCCTTTTGTTTTTAGAGATCAAAACGTTGATCACTTACCCATTTCTTAAATAAGAAATTCTTGTATCCAGGGTATCAATGACATATATGTTTTCAGGCCATGTAACGTATTTTTCATTAATATGGAATTTATCGAATATGGTAATTTGTTATAAAACATACCAAGATTGATTTTATTATACCCAAGTTTGTAATAATATTGACTAAATTTAGTAATATAATTTTTCATATATCTCATATTCCATAATTCTATGTTATTAATCTTTATTTGCCATTCCCTAGTTTTTCTTCAGAATCAAAATTTCAATAAATTCAGTTTCAATTTCTCCACATAATTTTTTAAACATAGCAGCTGGTATTTCCATCGTTCTTAATACATTTTTACTTTCTTCATCTAATGAGTCATACTAGTCAGCTACAGTGCCAGAAAAATTATGTTCAATATAGTTTAAGAAATTTTCTGTAGTCTATGTGATATTCAAATTTAAGACACTGTTCATTCCCCTTTTCCACGTTCAAATGCTTCTTCTCTATTAGGAGCTCTATCAGTGTTTAAGATGTAACCATTTTGGCTAATTGGGGTAAGGCTAATTTCTTCAAAGGATGTAGCTTTCCTTAGGGTGAATCCAGAGGAAATGTTGGTTTTATGCCCTACCAGAACATATCTAGGTCTCAAAAAATGGATATTTCTTCTAGAAGGTTCACCAAATTTCCCAGTCTTAGTAACAACACAGTTAATTACATCAAACTGAATTTCATCTATGTTGAGCTCTTCACCAATCTTATTGATTTCATTATCAAATACCGTGTTACGATGTTTCTGATCCAGTTTTCTCTTAATTTCTTCCAGTTTAATTAAGTTAACGTGCTTATATATTTCTTCTTCTAGCTGGTCACTATTTGTATCTTCATTATTATCAGATATTATATCTTATTTTTCAACTATTGCGTCTATGATTTTTTTTTTCTAGGTTTTGTTCTTTATCAAACATATTCTATAATTCCTTTAGATTATACTACCTATAGTCCATCCTCTTCTTCTTTCTTTGCCTTTTCAAATGATTTTCAATTAATTTTTCAGTAGATGTTTCTATTACTACTTTTTGCATTTTTATATCATGCAAAAAAAATATATTTTTGTATTTGATGTTTTCGAAAGGATATTTATGCTAAAATGGAGTACTAATACTTAAATTAGATTTTCCAATATGTTTACCTTTCTTAACTAAAGAAAAGCATATTACAGACAATTGCTTTTTTTATCTCCTTAACTTTAATCTTAATTTTTATCAGTGATACAATTTAGTTGTGCTGCTATTGAAGTGGTTCCTTCTGGTGAGTGCACAATAGGTGAATAATTAGGAGCATGATAAGTAGATGACGATTCAAGCATTAAACATAGTTAATTAGCTTAATTAACTATTAATTGACTTGATTATCTTAAATATTTTTGATCACATGGCTCTGATACAGTTGAAGAAGGGTCCCAAGTAGTACTTTTTAGAAAAATATCACTGCACAAAATTAAAATTTTTGAAAGTAAGTTTTTAAAGATTGGGTTCAAATATGCAAATATGAAAAACTTAGGATACTTGGCATAATTCAAAAAAGTAGGTTTGGTCAAATATGGTCCCAAAAATTGTTTATCCAAAGTTGGATGGACTTGAAAATATTTACCTTTCATTGCGAGTTGGAAAAATTATTTGCCCTAATCTTGATGGTCCAAAAGATAATTCAATTAAACCGTTGAGGCAGCTCAATAAGAAGCATTTCAATAATGCCCATCAGCTGAGAGAAGTTACGAAGGAGCAACTGGATGAAATACAAGTAAGCTATAAGCAAATCCCTTGGATTTGGATCTATAATAGCAAGAAGCTCATGTGAGATTGAAACAACTAGATGCCTTTAAAGCATCAATGATGATGATAAGGTAACAAAGCAAGCAGGATTGGATTGCTTAAGGAGGTAGTTATTCGAAGTTCTTTTTTATAGCATCTAAATAATGAAAGCAGATGACTTCTATTGGTATACTCACTAAAAAATCAGATTAGAATATACGGTAGAGAGGCAGCTAGTAAACAAGTGGTAGCATATTATCAGCAAAAGCTTGGACATAATAATGGGGACAAAATTATAGGTATTATAAAGGTATCTGATTAAGGGCTAACCTTTAACATTGAGTATCAGTTGGAATTATGTAAACCATTTTGGGCTGGTGAGATTAAAGAGGTTATGTTTAAGAAACTAAATCATAAAATACCTCGCTGGCTGGTTTTTAAGGTGGGTTTCACAGAGCATGTTGAAAGGAAATTAGGCCTCTAGTCACTGAAACAATATAGTTTTCTTCCAAACAGGTAAATTCCTTGAATAGAACAATCATACGACCCTTTTTTTATTTTTAAGGTGGCAGTTCCAAATGAAGTTGAGGATTTCAAGCCGATTGATTGTCACAATGTAATTTATAAGTACATCTTAAAGGTTTTATATAGCAAGTTTAGAGTTATACTTATGGTCTTGGATGAAGGCAATTAATGTGCATTTGTATCCAATAGAGAGATGGTACACAATGTGATGCTTTGTCAAGGGTTGGTTAAGGGCTCTACGAGGAGAAATGGTCCTCTTCGTTTTCTTACGAAAATAGAACTAATAAAATCATGTGATTCAGTGCACTTTCGCTTCCTGGAGAAGGTTTTATAAGGCTTAAAATTCCTTAAGCAATTTATTGAATCGATAATGGTTTGTGTTAGAACAACACATTCTTCTATTTACATTAATAGAGAGTGTCACTACTATTTCAAAGTGAAAGAGGAAGGAAATCCCTTATCTCCCCTTCTTTTTGTATTAATCTTGGAAGGCTTCAAAAGAACGACCAAGTATCACATTATTTACACTTTTTTTTTTTCGATATAATAGCATATGCAATCACCCAAAGCTATGCCAAATTTCATTTTGCAGATGATTTGATTTTGTTTTGTAAAGCTGATCCCCTTGTCACTTGTCTTATGATTCCTTTCAATGAGTTTTTAGTTACATTAGGTATACATATTAATTTCAACAAATCTTCAGTAACCACTGCAGGTGTATCTAAGAAAACTATTAGTGTTCTAAAGGAGATTACATGCTTTGAGATTAGAAAACTTCTATTTAAATACCTTAAGCTCCCATACTGATAGGAAGCATTCGAGTTTTAATATTTATAACCCTAAGTGCAAGATTCTAACGTTGAGTACTCGTGGTGTCGTCAACAAGGAGTTGGGTTTCAAGTACTAGTATTCGCTCAAGTGTTTCAAGCTAGGCTATATGAGAAGGAAAGAAAGGCAAGCTAAATTAAGCTAATGAACACAATTAAAGAGGCTTGGATTCATGATTTGACCAATCGACGGACCAACTAATTAAGCTGAGTCCTAACCTACCCAACCCATTCAGAAAATTAGAGATGGTTGGTTGCATCATCAAAAGCCACCCAAGCCCTTTTTCAAGGGTCAAAAGCTAGTCTAATTAGTCTAGCCATCTATTTTTACAGGGTTAGCCCAATTAAGCCACCAATTAGCAACCATCGGACTTAGGTAGGATCAGAAGTATTTTCATGTTCAAATCCTGGCTATTCCCTCTCTCACATTAGCTAATTGACCTTACCTCTTGGCATAAGTCAATCACCCAAAAATATAGATGAAAGATCTCTTAGGCATTTCATCGAACACTTGATGGGCATGAGAGAAAATTCTAAGTTTTATGCATAAATTAGTTGTGGTTAGGCCTAATATAAGACTAGTTAGCCATCAAAGGGCTAATCACAATCCAACCCAACAAAACTAACCACTAATCATCAACAAAGAAACCATAAAATCTAACTACACCTAAACTTGCAAGTATGAAAACAAACATGAACTAGAGAAGAAAGAGAATGAAACTAATCAAATCTAGCAAGCTAATAAAACATAGATTAACAATAAAAACTAAACATTTAAACTAAATACAATCTAAACATGATCAAATAAAAGAATCAAGAGCAAAATATGAAATAGAAAAAGAAGAAAGAAGAAAAAACTTAGGTTTGAGAATTGTTGAATGAAGATCCGAAATCCACAAGCTTGAATCTGAATCTCCCAAGATTACAATCTAATCTCCTAATCTAATCTCTCTAATGGGGTTTTTATTAGTTATAACTAACATAAAACCTAGCCTAAACTCACAAAAAGAAACCCCCCTAATGTCCTAAAAACAAGCCCTAAAAGGGAATCAAGTTGGGCCACGAAACAGTACGCGGGAGGTCGGGGGGGGCACGCTTGGCCAACAGCTGTCACCTGGCCGACTACTGGTCGATGGCCTGTCGTGCTGCTGAGAACCAGGCTATCGCTAGCCCTTGGTTGGGTTGCTTGCTGGTGGTGGTGGCCACTGTGCAGTCGAGAGGTTGCTTATTGCTTGTTGCTTTGTTTTCTTTTTTCGTTCCTTTTTTTCTTATTTTCACGGCACTTGCTCGGTTGAATTTATTACTAACAAAAGCAAATAAAATAAGGAAAAATTGTAAAGATTATATCAATATACGAGCCAAAAACTAGACAAAAAAAGGGTATAAATGATGTATTAAATGGACCGAACAAATACCCCCGCACCTAGCTTTTGTTCGTCCTCGAGCAAAATAAAAGACAAATTAACCTAGGAACCTAACTCACTTTCATAGGAATCATAGTTACATTTAGTATATGCAACAAGCTCTTTAAACCCCTTACTTTTCCCAAATTGACAAGTAAGATGTCATGAGGGTTTGCAGAAGATATACTTACAAAATCTTTGAAATATTTTTGGATTTTTTTTGTTTAAAAGCAAAACCTATACACAAGGCAAAGAGGAAAATATGTACACATCTAAATCGATTTTATCACCCTAACAGCCTAGCTACTAAGCCACATACAAGCAAAATATACATTCAAGATACACATAGGCTATAAACGCATCCCTGCTCCCCTTTTTCACCCCATGCAACACAATAACACGATTTGCACAGCTTGGTGCTCTGTGCAAGGTGTATTGACTCTTAATGCTAGGCCAAAACCAGGCAAAAGGTCATCTCCGCATGGCTTATGACTCCCTTTATTTTGCTCTTTTTTCTTTCTTTTTTCTTTTTTTTTGGCTTTTCTCCTTATGCTCCTTCACCCGGATGGGTAGTTCTTAACTTATCAGGCCTTGAATTCCTAGAGGACCGACTTAGCACATATTCGGGCTTCTTTCCTATTTAGGGATTTTATTTTGATGTGGAAAGTACTTATTCAAGCCCAAATGGAGGTGCTGGAGTTAAGCTCATTTTTGCACTTATTGTTTTCGCCATTTTTTTTCTTTTTCTCATAATGAAGCCAAAACTAAAGGTTGATTAACCAAGTAGAATGTCCTCGAACTAAAATTTCAACAACTAACACCAAAAGTCAGTGGTAAAGTGTACAAGGTAGATACAAAACCACACATATGAAATGAGGTTATTATAAGAGACTGGAGATCACATTGTAGACAAGTGTTCTATCATGCATATTCGACCTATATACAAGCTAGCAACTAAGCTATCAAGGATCAAAAACTAATCGCAAAGGCACAAAAGTGCCCTAAACCCAAGAAGAAAAACTATACAAAATTGAAAAATTTCACGAAAAAGTGGGTATATGACTCCCACCCCAATACCTAAATCTCACAATGTCCTAATTGGGAGTCGAGAGTCACAACTACCATAAAAACACAAAAAACACAAAATAAATAAAACACGCAAGAACACTAAATCTATACACATATACAAATGCTAACACAGGCCCCCCAGAACACTATCTCACCCAAGCAACAACATGACTACACATACATAAAACACCAACACCATGAAAAATGAATATATACAAATCCAACAATACCGCCAATAACAAAATAGAGCTATGATTAAAAGGCACACATAGGTGATCATAGCCTTCAATCAGCTCTATAATATCCCAAATTTCACCTCAAGGTTGATCACAAACAAAAACACAATGCTAATATCCACAACTAGACAAAAAGAAAAAGAAAGGAAATAAAAAGGAAAGGAGAAGACTGAGAACGATTATATAAGGTCAGGTATTAATTGTATCCGAACCATACCTCTCTAAGGCGGTGCTACTAGGGAGGCTTGAGGAGCATCAGTCATTCCTTCGTGTCTCTCAAGACTCGAGTCGTCAACTCTAATGCAGTCAATGCTCTCAGAAGCTTGTCATATGCCTTTAGATGCATCTCAAAGTGATATAAGCAAAAGAACACAAATAAAAAAGAAGCAAAGGTAGTTAGTGTCCTCTCACATTTATCAAATACTATGGAAAAAATCAAGAGTACGATCAAAGAAAGTACTTTTCATGATCTGCCTAGGCACGTCCTCTAGGTATGCACAATAAAGGTCCAAGGAGGGATTATACCCTCTAATGTCGCCTAAGGGCTTGTGAAATGCATGCAATTGAGAGAGGGTGGTGGGAAGGAAGGGGGATGAAATGGGGAATAAGTCAAGTGACTTGGTGCAAATGGGGCCAATATGCTCAATGCTAGGAGTAACACCTACCCTCACATCATCACTATATAACTCCTCAAAAGAAGGCTCTAATAATGTATATCGCCCGACCAATCAAGCGAATCATCCTCAACACAATAGCATCATAAGAGACTCACCCATTTCTGACCCCGTGCACTGAGCTAAAGGGAGGGGAGAAGAAAATAAACTCAAGACACCCTCAGTAGTGCCTCAAGGTGAGCTAGACAAGGACGAAGTGACAAAGGGATAGTCAATCACTTCCTCTAGGCCGGTCAAAGGTGTATGAGCCATAAAATTGGGCTCTAAGGGAAGAGAAGACTCATAATCATCATAGAAACTAGCCTCAAGTCTAGAAGAAGAAGGAGCAGAGTCAGTCTCATGTAATAGGCCGCACTTCCTCATCTCACTAACAAAACACTCATGTTGCTCATTCATTGTCTCTATTATGGAATTAAGTTTTGCATAGCATTTATCAGGCCGCGAAATAATGTGCAGGAGATCGAGGGGGCTGGATTGGCCGATGGCTAAGCCGTCGCCAGCCCCTGGCTTGGCTGCTTGCTGGTGGTGGTAGCTGTCATGCAGTACATAGGCCGCCCGTTGCCTGTTACATTGTTTTCTTCTTTCGTTCCTTTTTTTGCTCCTTTTCTTGACACTTGCTCGGTTGAACTTATTACCTACAAAAGCAAATAAAACAAATGAAAATTCTAAAGATTATATTCATATACAAGCAAAAAACTGGATGGAAAAAGGGCATAAATGACGTAATAAATGGACCAAACACATACCATTAGGCAGACTTAGTGCTTCAAACTGCAATTATTATTGGGAAAATTATGACTAAATTGAGGTACAGGAGTAGTAACCATGTCTTATAGGGTAAGGATCAC
Organism: Carnegiea gigantea; assembly: GCA_029747015.1. Lineage (NCBI taxonomy): Eukaryota > Viridiplantae > Streptophyta > Magnoliopsida > Caryophyllales > Cactaceae > Carnegiea > Carnegiea gigantea. The sequence continues at coordinate 51,374 of JAKOGI010001577.1, read as the reverse complement.
ATTTATCAATGGTATTTTGATGCATATTTTTCATCTTTGGGCAGCAAACTACATCCTTCCTTAAGAGTTAGTTTAAGAAGGTTGAATCCATATGTAGGAACTTCTTATCGGATGTATTAGGCAATTATACAGAGCAACATTTACTGGCTTGGTTTGTTTTATGCCATCAAAAAATAGAAAGGGTTTGGGACTCAAATCTTCAAAAGTGGAACAAAGCCAACATGGTCAAACATATATAGGCTATTGTTCCAAACAAAGATGCCCTATGGATCATCTAGATACACTCACATTTCCTTAAAATGGTCACTTTGGAGGATTATCAACCACATACAGATATATGTTGGTATCTGAAGAAATGGTTGAAGCTAAAGAATGCAATTAGAGGTGGATTTCAAAATCAATGGATAAGTTCACCAAACAACACTTATAATGCTAAAAGTTGATATGAATTGTTGAGACATTATCAGCAAAAAAGGCCTAGGCACTTAGTGGTGTCAAACAAAACAACCATCCCAAAATAATAACTTGTTACTTGGATAACTTGACATAAGAAATCATAAGTTGCAACCAAGATAGCCAGATATTATCCAACTTTAAGTGTATACTACCTATCTTGTGCTGCTTGTGGGGAAACATAAGGGCATGTCTTGTTTGACTATAGCTTTGCTATGGCTATGAGAATAAAGCTTTTTCGATAGCTTAAGTAACTCAAACTAAGAGACTATACTCATTCGTTGAAATGGATGAAGAACATGGAAAATCAGGGATGTAAGAGAACTTTATTCATTCAACTACGCTTAATATATTTTATGACAACAACGAATTTATCTTAGCATTCTAGATGCTGTAGCAGACAGCAGTAGAGCTACATAGCTAGAAAAAAAAAAGTTGATTTGCCACATATTTGACTATTTAGGTAAGTTTGGGAAAAAGAACAAAGGTTGGGAATGATAAGTACATAGTACTTTCTAGAAAATTAATGCAGTTGATGTAAACATTTAATTTCTTACCAGAGAAGTTAGACACTTACATGTTTAAAAGTGAAATTAGAGAGGTTGAAGGCAGAAAAGAGTAGAGAGTGAGAATCTAAGGTTCAGCATCAACTTTTAATTAAAAACCAAGCAAAATTAAGCAACTTTAACAAAATAAACATACAATCTAAGGATAGAAATTTGTAAAGAAATTAAAGAGAGAATGTAAGTAGAACCCCAAAATTAAAACTTTCATTAAATTTGTTTAAGTTTATAATGGGTGCATAAGATAGAGAAATCCTAAACCTATCCTTAATCTACACTAAAACTACTTAATATCAACTTGAATTACAAATGGAGAAGAAGGGAAGCTTTTATAAAGATGAATGTCTGGGAGTGCCATGGTCCTGCCATACGTCAGGGCCAAACTGTATCATTCCCATGAAGTTTTCTGTAAAACATTGGAAACAAGAGCACAGCATGTGCTCCTGAGATTCGCACGTGCTCTAGTTGGCATGAACATGCCACCTGACTGTATTACCTGCCAGAATTTGCAGCCACTAGCAAATCAAATTGGGAACACAACCATACTTCACATGTGAACCCACTGATGCTCTCTGCAATACCAGGAGCATAGACATATTCTTTATAGTAACAAGATCACGATCATGTTCTCTACAGTGCATGTCCAAAACTTCCAAATTTATTTTCACGCCTTTTCAAGCCCAGATCTCGAGATTGACTCACATTTCCTTATTCCCTATAAAAAGTGAAAAAAGAATAAAAAACCTGAAATTTATGATCATTGGACGGAAAAATAATGTGGAATAGGGTGTATAAATGTCATATTTAAGCCTAAACAAATATTCCACTTGAAGACTTTGATCATCCTTGTAATGCCCAAAGTATGAGCTAAACAAAGTATGGCTATTCAAAGTGACTACTTAGATAACCATACATCTTTGTTTTAAGAGAATCCACTATTAAGAACTTCATATTTATGCGTGTTTCCTGTTAGCTATTCTATATTGGCTGACCTCTAAGGAAGTTTTCCTAGGTAGCATATGAGTAAGAACAAAGTATGCTGGAAATGCTTGTGGAGTTTTTCAAGCCAATCATTAATCATTGAAGCCCTTAAGGTAAATGGCTACAAAGCAGTAAGCGCCAAGGCATCATAGTCCTGGAGCCTTAAAAAAAAAAAAAAAACCTACTAAAACGTAACTCACTTTTGTAGGAATCTTGCTTGCGCGTAGCATGTGAACCAAAACCCTTAACATGCGTGCAAGTATCGTGCATAAAAAATGTAAACCAGTTAATTAACTCAATATGGGTTTTTAATGTCAAAACAAATACCATTAGCCATTTTAATATGCAAAGGGGTATACTATTTAGCCATCTCAAATTAGATAAAGGAAGGCTCATTTTTTGTGATCAAAAGGAAGCCATATTTGGGAATTAATATGTGCACCTTGTGTATTTATGTGCGATGTCTTACTATAGATTTAAAGTTTATATAAATGAGGTAATCAAGTGAAAAATTTTCATATAGCCCTTTAACATAAGGTACATGTTATTTTCATTTTTAATTTTTGGAATTATTATTTACCTTCTCATCTTGTATATTATTTTCATATTCATCTTTCAATCTATAATATATAGGTGAAGGGTGTAGACAATAATGACTTTCCCATAAATAAAATGATAGCCATAGTGAGGGGGTCAGACATTAATTTCAAAAGTTAAAAAATTAATAACATAATAGGCAAGGTAAAAATTTATATATTAAGGGGTATATGAAAATATTTTGTATCACATGGGAGGTAACATATTGTGTATCACAAGCTGTTTTCATCAAATATCAATCTATCATTTTTTCTTTAGAGTTTGCCACTATAGTTATACATGAATAACTAAGGCACAATCCTTGTGAAAATTGCCTAAAAGATTTTGCCCCTCCTTCCAAGCTCAACGCCTCCTCTCGACCTAGTATAATTGTTTTACTACTAGTTGTGAGTGATTTAACAATTACATCAAAGTTGTTAACTTTGAGAAATTAATTAATTAGAATGATATAAATCAATTTGTTATCAAAACAAAAGTTAAAAGAGAACTGTTAATCATAAAGGGAAACAGATGTAGAAAAAGAAAATAAGATAGTATCTTTCACTTTAAAAGAGAATTACACAAATAACTCAAATTTTAACCCTATAACATGCACAAACTCATTGAAAATATTGTTGTTCAAAGAGGTTAAAAAGAGAATCTTAATGTGAGAGGTATGATAAAAATAATTTTTTTAAAAAAAATTTCCACAATTGAATTAGTTAATGGTTTTTTTCTTTCTTTTTAAAGATTGAATTGAAACTAGTTGGATTGATTTCTTATTTTTATAAATCAATATCAAAATTAGTTGACTGATTTTAAGGTACTTGAAATTGTACTTGCCTTAGTTATCCTACACCATCTTAAATTGAAGAGAGCTACTTCTCAATAATATAAAAAAAGGGGGAAAACAGATAAATTGAATAGGGCTACTATTGTCAGAGCACTAATAATCCCCCCCCCCCAAAAAACCACTCTCTTACAAAGCTTTGTCTCCATTGTAGGGTTCTCTAGGTTTTCAACCCTAATCTTCATTTTTTCCCTTATTTTCACCATCAGATTTGTTAGCAATTTTAGCCATTTTTTTATGCTCAATCATTAAGATGCATGGGCTTGGTTTCTAATTGATAATTGTGGCACTAGATTCCATAGTGCTTGCAACTATTTATGGGTATCAACCATTTGCACTTGTAATTTTGCTATACAACAATTACATCGCAAGAGAATAGATTATGATAATGCAATGTTCGGACCACCATTGAAGACAAAAATGAATGGCCAAAATGCTTCGGCTTTTCATGAAGGTAATGATAGTTTTCTATTATTAACGGGGTGGGAGAGATCTGACCCTACTATTGCTATGAGGATTTCATGTTGGAATTCTCAAGGGCGTAGTGACTATTATGGCTCAATGTGCCTAAACTTTATACCTTATTCTCCTAGATTTATCAAATTAAAATTATTATGCTAGGCCTTTATTGATGTTTTCTAGATTTTATGGGTAATAAAGAGAATTGCACAAATGGTGAATAATGGGTGCAAAGCATGCTCAAAGTTGGGCATGAGAACCTAAGATAACTTATCAGGACAACTCGGGATAACCTTAAAGTACAATCAGGTTAGCCTGTCTCAAAGCTACCAAACAAAAAAAGCAAGATAAGAAGAACTCTTGGGCTGCCCGTGCCACCCAGATGCTTCAAGTCCCCCTCCCCAAAAAAAAAGCAGAGGAGGCAGAGAGTTGGTGTAAGCAGGGCGTGCACATGGCATGCCCTTGCTAATCCACTTAGTCGGGGCCTATGAAAAACCCCCTTCGTCATTTGTGCAAAAAGGTAGATTTTAAGTGAGATTTTAGGGTGCTTAGGTTAGCTTAAGAGTAGATTATCGTAGAGTTAGCTTAGTTTGTAGCCACATTGTTGTTGCTTATGCATTCAAGTTCACGATTTAGTGCTTTCTCTTTAGCTGTCTTCTTTATAGTTTTCTTCTTGCAATTCTATGTTTTTGCCGTGTTTTTGTTCTTGTTTTAATTCTTAGAGTTGTTAGCATTAGAGTTGATTTATGCTTCAAAGTTGATGATTTAGTTCTCTAATCTCGTTCTCATTCTCTTTTCTACTGTAAATCTTTCCAAGTGCACCTGAAATGTGCAAACTTCTAACTTTCTCTCTCTTCTCAAGTTAGGCTTTCAAAACCCATTTTTATAAGTTTGAATTTTTAGTCGATCGTGGATTAGTTTACGTGTGGTAAATAAGTCCTAATGGAGGGGAGTTAAGCAAAAGATCCATCCCCTTGCTCTAATTTTAGAGGTCAACTGCTATTGTTGAATTTTTGATCTTTTGAGGTAATAGTTTTTCTCTATCTTCTCTTAGCTAATAGGTTTGATGCTTTCCTAGTTAAATTAGATGTGTTATTGACTTATTATTAGTTACTGAGAATTTTAGAGGCATGGGAGAGAATTTTCCCTTAGTGTTTCCCTTCACTATGGTCCCTTTTATTAAGGTAAAATGAAAGATACATCCCAGCCGTATAATATAATTGACCTAAAACAGATTCCTAGGATATACAAGTTTAAGAAAAGCTAAATCAGAATAAAGTTATAATATACAATATATGTGCTACAATATAGTTGGAGAATATTATGTATCCAATACTCTCCCTCAAGTTGGAGTGTGTGGATGTGCAACACCCAACTTGCCAAGAAGATAGTGAAACTGCCGTTGGCCAAGAGCTTTTGTGAATATGTCGGCGATTTGTTCCCTGGTAGGAGTATAGCAGGTAACAATGACGCCGGAAACCAACTTGTCTTTAACAAAGTGGCAATCTACTTCGATGTGTTTGGTCCGCTCGTGAAAGACAGGATTAGCAGCAAAATGTAAAGCTACTTGATTATCACAATGCATGATAGCAGGAGCAATAGAAAATCCAAGGGACATCATCAAATTACGTAACCAAACAACTTCACTGGAAGCATCAACCATGGCACGATATTCCACTTCGGCAGAAGAACGAGAGACTGTGTCCTGTTTCTTGGTTTTCCATGAAATGGGTGCTGTGCCAAGTTGAATAAAATATCCAGTGACAGATCGTCGTGACATGGGACAACTTCCTCACTCGGAGTCACAATAGACTTGAAGACTGAACGTAGAAGTTGGAGCTAACAAGATGCCTTGACCTGGATTAGACTTCAAATATCTCAATATACGAAAAGCTGCATCCCAATGGTCTTGACGTGGGTCTTACATAAATTGACTGAGTACATGGACAGAGTAAGTGATGTCAGGATGAGTAATAGTGAGATAATAGAGTCGCCCAACAAGATGTCGATATTGTGAGGGATTAGATAGAGGAGCACCAAAAGTGTTTGATAGCCGAAGTTTTTGCTCCATAGGGAACAAAGCTGGTTTGGCCCCGAGTAAACCTGTTTCAGTGAGGATATCCAAAGTGTATTTCTGCTAACATAAGAATAAGCCCTTGGGGGATCGAGCAACTTCAATGACGAGAAAGTACTTCAAAGACCCTAGGTCTTTGAGCTTGAAGCGATCATTCAAGTAGACCTTGAATGCTGCATAGTGAGCAAAACTATTTTCGGTTAAAACCAAATCATCCACATAGACAAGAAGAACCCGAAAGACCCCTCCATGCCTGCAGTTGAACAAGGAGTGATCAAGTGGGGACTGCTTGAAACCATAATCGTGCAAAGCCGAGGCAAGCTTAAAATACCACTGTCGCGGTGCTTGTCGAAGACCATAAAGAGACTTCTTCAGCTTACACACCAAATGAGGAGAGGGTGTGGCGAACCCAGGTGGCGGCTTTATGTAGATATCCTCATCGAGGTCACCATGAAGGAAAGCATTGTGCACGTCCATTTGATGTAATTCCCAGCCTATAGAAATGGCTATAGTGAGGATGCAACGGACTGTGACCATGCGAGCCACTGGTGCAAAGGTTTCATTATAGTTTATACTTTCAACGTGGTGATTTTCCAACACTACTAATCGAGCTTTGTACCTCTCAATGGTCCCATCTGCATTATATTTGATTTTGTAGACCCATTTGCATCTAAGGGCCACTTTACTAGAAGGCAGAGGAGCAAACTCCCAAGTCTTGTTATCCTCTAGGGCCCGTATCTCTTTAGTCATTGCATCTCGCCGCTGTGGCTGATGCGCTGCTTGGCTAAAACTTTTAGGCTCATCATGAAAAGTGATGGCTACTAGTAAAGCACGGTGTGAGGTAGAAAAATTATCATAAGAGATAAAATTACAGATGGGGTAAGGTGTACTTGAAGGGGAGGCTTGGAGAGGTGATGAGACGGGGTCTTCGGAAGCAACGGCATGACACACGAAGTCCTTGAAATGTGCAGGGGGTTACCTACTATGCTGAGGCCAGGAAATAGACTGATTGAATTAGCTCTCCCCCTGTTCGGGTGTTGTGTGTCGAGGATCAGACTGGACAGGCAGAGACGAATTACCTAGGACCCCAATTGTTGCGCTGGTTTCTACGTTGACCATGCTGTGCTCAGATGCAATTGGGCCTGTTAGATCCAAAACGCCCACAAGGATCACATGTGACCTATGCTGAGGTGTTGATGGAGTGTCTAGGATATGCTCATGTTGGGTTAAGGAATGGTTATTTGGGCCATTGGTTTGGACAGGTATATGATCCACTGGTGAGATGGAGTCATCGTAGGTCAGCGATTGGTGGAAAAATTCAATCTCATCAATGGAAGGCTGAGAGGCATCAAGGTCCTCACCCCAAGGAAAAACATGTTCATAGAATATGACATCCCGAGATACATACATTCATTTAGTCTCTAGGTCATAAACCTTCCACACTTTCTGACCATGTGGATATCCAAGAAAAATGCATTTGTGGGCTGGTGCATTAAACTTGGCGCGAGTTCTCGAATGATTGTGAGCATAACATAATGACCCAAAAACCCGAATATGTTCATATGACGGTCTTACCCTAAATAACATCTCATAAGGAGTTTTAGAACTGAGAATTTTAGTAGGTGTTCGGTTAATAAGGTAGGCCGCGGTAAGGACACATTCACTCCAAAATTTGATTGGAAGGCATGCCTGAGATCTCAGTGCTCTAGCCACATTAAGGATATGTCAATTTTGCCATTCTACCCGTCCGTTTTATTGGGGAGAATCCACAGACAAAGTTTCGTGAATAATTCCCTTTTTGGCAAAAAATTCTTTAAGGGGTCCGTTAGTAAAATCACAACCATATCACTCCTGACCCTCTAGATTGCAACACCAAATTGGGTGTTTACCATAGACCAAAAATTCACAAGGCATTTGAATGTTTCACTTTTGTCTTTCAGAAGAAATACCCACATAGCCCTACTATAGTCATCCACAATGCACAGAAAATAATGACGCCCAGAATAAGATGGGGTGTGGTAACATCCCCATAAATCACAATGCACAAGTCCAAATGGTCTAACAACTTTAGATACACTGAGTGGAAAGCAATTTCTAGTCTGTTTTGCTTTATAGAAAACATCGCAACAATCATAGAGTCCTTTATTTATTTCAAAACCATATAAGCTTGATAAAGTAGATAAGCTACCATAGGGTGGATGTCCAAGCTGTTGATGCCATAGCACTGCCCCTTTGCTATGAACTACCACCAAACTTGTTGCTTCCATCTCGTTCCTCAGACAGTAAACCCCGTTTCTCAAGTCACCCACTCCAATCCACCTCCTCGAGGTACGGTCCTGTATGAGGCAAGAGTGTTCACCATCAGTAACAAGACATTTTGTGTCTTTGGTTAGTTATCGAATAGAGATAAAATTGCAAGAAAATTTAGGCGAATGTAAAACATTTCTCAAAATTATTCCAGGTGAAACAACTACTGTCCCGGCCTGTTCAACCATCACCGTCACTTCATTAGCAATAGTAATATAAATAGGCTTTAACAATTTAATGAGATTTTGAAGTATGTGGCCATTACTGGTCTATGGTGTGACGCCCCCCTGTCAAGCACCCACTCCACCGAAGCACCATTGTAGTTCTTACCAGTTATGCATTCTTGAGTTTCTTTTCTTTAAAATAAGCATACACCTTTTTAAGTTGGGCTGTCATAAGCCCACCAAACCGAGCCTGAAGCCTGTTTCCTTCAGCCTTGTCTTTGTCTTCATTTCCTGTTGCTAGAAGCGCCTCACCAGTCCTCTTATTGTTCACGCCACGACCTCCATTTGCTTCAGCAGACTCTCAGCCTCCATCCTCACTACTCCATAACGGCACAGCTCGTCTTCTTCCTTGATTCATCTGTCCACCCCTTCGATTTCCCCAGTTGGGCAGATAACCCACCAGTTCGAAACATTGCTCCTTTTCGTGTCCTAATTTATGACAGTGGCTACACCTCGGTCGACCAGAGTTTTTGGCCGGAGTATTGCTCCACTGTCCCCGATTCATGCGTGCCACGGCCTTAAACGCAGCTCCTTCCACCAAATCGCCATGACCTGTTGACGCTCCTCTCGAGCGATGAATGCATATACCTTGTTCAGATTGGGTAGTGGTTCTAGCGAGAGAATGTTCGATCTCACTGTGCCATAAAGATCCATGTTCAAACCCATAAGAAATTGGTGTATTTTTTCTTCTTCTAGGTGCTTGCTCATATCTTTCCCGGCGCCACAGGTACAATTTTGAACCACTTGATAATCTCCCAATTCATCCCATAGTTCCTTTAACTTCATGAAATAGTCAGCCACACTAAGTTTTCCTTGTGTTGTGCGGGTTAATTCCCTCTTGAATTGATGAGTTCTGATACCATGAACCTGTGAGTACCTTTCCTCGAGATCAATCCAGATCTGCCTAGCCGTCTCGGCATAGGCGACAGAGCCATGAAAGCTCTTGTCAATAATGTTATACAACCATGCTATTACCATAGAATTACATCTTTCCCAGGCATGGACTTCTGGGAGGATGTTCTGAGGTTTGGTGATGCTCCCGTCTACGAACCCGAGTTTGTTTTTTGATTTTAATGCATTGATGGTCAGTCGGCTCCAATTGGCATAATTATTGCCATTAAGGTTTACGAGGCTGATAATATTGCTAGGACTATCCGAACTGCAAAGGTAGTATAGGGATTTTGGGTTTGTTGGATCAACACTAATGTGGTGTTTCCTATCATTGATCTCCTTTTGCTGTTCTTGATTGTCCTTGCCATCCATGGCTTTGGGTTTTGACGTTACAAAGAATTTATGGCCTATTCGTTTCCAGGCTCTGATACCATGAGAATTTTAGAGGTTTGGGAGAGAATTTTCCCTTGGTGCTTCCCTTCACCATGGTCCCTTTTATTAAGGTAAAATGGAAGATACATCCTAATTGTACAATATAATTTACCTAAAATAGACTCCTAGAATATACAAGTTTAAGGAAAGCTAAATCAGAATAAAGTTACAATATACAATATATGTGCTACAATACAGTTGGAGAATATTATGTATCTAATAATCACAATGATGTTTTGTGTTGTTTGTGTTAATTATGCTTTGTTTTATATTAGTAAAATTAATTATATTTAGATTAGTGTTAGTGAGTCGAGTGGAATTGGCTAAGTTTACTAATAAGTAACTTGATTTAATTCAACCACCTCAGAGAAAATTTTCTCCTTTCTCGAATTATTATCCAAGAAAATTACAGCATTGCTGGGGATGATGGTGTGAAATTAGGTTCATGTAAATATGTCTCCTGTTAATCCATTGTGTGCTAATGTGATTTCTTTTATTGTTCATTTATATTGTATTTTGAGGTATACATTAATTACTTGGTTTAGATGATATAGAAAAGTACAAAAAACATTAGAATATTTGAAAAGTCCAAAAAAATGAAAAAAATTGAAAAATCAAGAAGTTGTGGCTCATTGGATGCAAATGATGTGCCTAGAGATTTTTTAGATTCAAATGTAATTAATGTTGAGCCCAAGTCCATTGAACTCAATGATTCTATTGTTAAATGATTGGATCCTAAACCACCACCTTCATTAAGGGACCAATTATATCCTCCGTAAACTTCCCCATGATCTTATTTTGACCTCTCCCCATCTCTTATCATATGCAATTTGAGCTTAACCCAGATAGTTGACATACTCCTAGAATTTACCAGCTTTGAAGATCTTTATTTGTTTGTTCATGAGTTTGAGGAGGTGTATTCTCTTATTCACATGCATAGGGTTCCACATGATGTTGTAAGGATGAAATTCATTCCCTTTGGTATTAAATAAGATGCTAAGAGGTGGATCTATGGTCTTAAGGTTGGTTTGATTTCATCTTGTGGTTTCTTTGTTGATATCTTCCTTATGGGATACTTCCAACTAGCTTGACCATTAGGAGTAAGAATGAAATCCTTTCTTTTGTCCAAATTCAATAAGTGCCTTTTTGGAGATATATGAATTGGTTCACGGAATTACTTACCCAATGCCCTCATCACAGTTTAAAGAAATGGAACTTAGGCCATATTGTTTATGAATATTTAGATGTAAGTAATAAGACAATAGTTAAGTCTATGCGTTGGGGAGATTTTTTTGTGGAAAATGGCAAATGAGGCTTAGGATTTCTTGAGGATTTAAGTTGTGAGACTTCTATGTAGGAGACAATAAAAGAAACCCCTCATCTTCCTTCTTTGATTTTCATTACTAATGAGGGCAAGTTACCTAACGTTGTTATTGTCTTTGAGGAGACTATGGTTAATTATGCGAGTCAACTTAGAGTTCCTTCTTTTCATCCCCCTTAACCTCACCATCATATCCCTCTTCATGCATCTATGAGCATTTCTCGAACCATGCTGTTAGCTCCTACCTTCTCTTTCATAATCATTTTTTGTATGAAGATGTAAGAGACTTTTCTTTGCTATCCCCAACACTCTTTCCTTATCTTGAGACTTGCACATCTATGATAATCTAGAGGGAAATGTGGTTATTAATACTTATCCAGCACTTCCTTTAGCTCCTTTTGGAGAGTTCGATGTTTAGCCCAAAAATCATGCAATTTTACCCTCCTTAAACTATGATTTTATGCTCAAAAAATAATTATTAGTTTAGAATTTTATTTGTGTTTGTTTATTTTGCAAAAAATTCACAAAAAGATGAAAAAGATATAGTGAAATGTTAAAAATGAATAATTGGGTCAAGCTCAGGGCATTCTCTATTCTAGCCCAAAAGAAAGAAGATAAAAAAAATAGTAAATACCATCCCCCCCACTTGTGACTATCATGTGACCATAACCACCCTCCCTACCTCCTTCTCTCTCTTCCTCAACCCAAAGAACCCGATACCCCCCCATATTCTACTTCCCTCGACACCAGATCCCCAAACATCTTCACTCACAACCACTAGTGATCCTCACCATCATCATCTCCGTCATTACCCGTGCATCTACCACACCAAACCACCTCCTTTTCGCTAACGCAACAACCATCTCCATAGTTCACGTCGTGCCGAAATCAACGATGAAGATGAAGGTCAAAACCAACTTAGGAGGCTATAAATTGAAGAGGGAAGAGGTGATTGAAGGTCAGCCAGCCTATTAGGTTTTCATTCTAGTCTAGTCTAGATTTTTAAGGTTCAATTTACAATTTGTTTTAGAGATTTTTAAGGTTTCATTTTGGTTTTAATCTGTTTTGATTTCGAATGCTAGATCCAATTTCCAGTTCAAATATCATTTAGTTAGTTGTAGTTTGTTAATTTTAGTAGTGAGTGGGTGCTTTTTGCTACGAATTCATTCTTATTTGGTTTAATTTCATGAATCCTCTCTTCCCTTGTCTCTATTCTCTCGAAGTTGTAATGGTGATTTCACCATTTTTGACAAGCTTTAGAGCTTGTTCATCGGTTGAAACTGGGCTAAACCCTCAATTGGGTAGGGGTGCCATAACCTCATCTCTCCCCTCTAATTAGCCATGCCCTGTTCTCAGTTATGAGTGTTTTTTTTTTTATTTTGTTGACTTTGAAATCTTTCTTCCCTTTCTTGTTTTTTTGATTTGGGTTTGGGTAATGACGCTCTGTGGATGTGTTGACTTCTGCAATTAATGGTGTGTTCAATCTGAGCAATGAAGCTCTGTTCACCACCTCCCCTTCCATGTTTCATCATGTATGTCATAGGGTTGAGGCTTTGAAGTCAGCAAACTCAGTTCTGAGTTTAGCTTTGACATACACAAATATCACTGGTTGTGTGCTAATGAGTTTATCAATTAGGTTAAATTGGTTGAGTTTGGATTTTACTCAATTGATTTTTAGTTGATTTGGGACATTGGTCATCGAATTCACTTAACTAGCAGGTGTGATTTTACTTTTAAGTAGCTTTATTTAATTATTGCTTGTTTAATGCATTTAGTCTCCCTGATGTTAATTTTTTATGTGCATCTAATATTATTCATTTTGCATTTAGTTTTGTTTAGATGATCTAGTTCAAACCTTAGGGAATTTTGTCATTTATAGCTGAATTAAATGTATTTGTGGCTTGTGTTTAGATTAATACAGTTGATTCAGCTCATTTTAGGATAGTTTAATTCTATTTAGAATAATTTAGTTTATTGTGGCCTTAATTTCATCCTCATCCTTTAGGAGATGACCCTCAAGTGCTACAGCAAAAGCTATTTGCTTACGGCCTTTAAATTCACTCTCAAAATTTTCATAGAAGCTTTTGTCATCGTTGTCGGGGACGACGACATAAGATATGGGTCACATTTTCGTTTGCTTTGTTGCTTTCTTATTAGTTGTACATGATTTATCTTGCTTTATTTATCTCGTTATTGGTGTTACTTAATTTAGTTTATTTCTTGAAAAATCAAAAAAATCCAAAAAGAAATAGAACAGGCTGAAATTAAAAACAAAATTGGAAAAAATTTCAAAACCCATAAAAATTAGAAAACTTGAAAAAATTTAAAAACCAAATGACAATTTTTCATTTCCCTCAATGTGAGCATGAAATGTTTTGTCGATATTTGAGTGAACTAAATGACTTTCGTGCTCAATGTATTGATAGATATTTTGGGAAATGGGAAATTTGCCAAGTGATCTTTGAGGGTCTTGATGATGAATATTAGGGTCATGTTGAGACTATGTACCTCGGGGGTTTGGAATATTTATTCACTAAGACTCTTAATGAAATTTGACATTTCTTTGAGTATTTGGCTCATGATACATGGGAGTATGATAATACTAGAGAGGCTTTTAGACACCGCATTCCCGACCCTTATATAATACATGCATGCTACATCTTTATATCAGAGTCATGTTTGGGGCATATCTTACAAGCACTCTCATACTCCATATGCTCCTGTTTCATGTGATTATTGTGATTCCTTTGACCATGATGTTGATGCTTGTCCATTACTTGGTAGACCACACATATTAGAGGCATTGGTTGCCTTTAATAGGGAGATTTACTTTCGTAGTTTACTCAAGACTGACCTTAGTTTAGGCTCTCCTACACTTGAGGCTAGGTCTTGTGATGACTTTGATATTAGGAGTGAGGCATCGATTCCTTTAGGGTATGATTTTTATGATGATACACATTTTGATGACATTGAGGTTTCGAGCGATCCTTTATCTCCTTTAGCAGTTGGTCCCTCCCTGGAGGTTAGCATAGTTAGTGACCACCCCGAGGGTGGTCTGATCATTCATGACTCGTCTCTTCGTTTGGCTCCCTTAGGAGAGCTCTTGGAGGGAGATGGGTTTGGGACTAATGCTAGTTCTAATGATCAGTATGGCATATTAGTTGAGTCAGAGGATACCTTTTCTGAGGAGCATTCTCTTGATGAGCCTTCTATTGTGGACTTTAGTGAGGTTACATCTCTTGATGAGCTTATTGATCCCATTTATGTGGAGTCTACCCTTGACTTCGCTACCAAACCCCCATTTCATCCCCCCTTCTTCCCTCCCCAGTCTTCTTCTTTCTTTAGACCCTCCCGAGTCCACTTTTGTAGAGTCTGAGACTTTTGTGCTTGGCAGTCCTTGTTTAGATCAAACTCTTAATGATAGTGATATAGAGAGACTTGGGGATCAATTTGAGGTGAAGGACTTAATTTTAGGCCATCCTATGAGCTTTGATTGTCACATTTCATTTGATTGGCCTCGCCTTGCTCCTCTCCCCTCTCCTTTTGGAGATGTTGGACTTCATTTTGGTCATTCAGACCACTCTTGATGGTTTATGCATTCATATAGTTGCATCATTATTAGACCATTGACTAGTACATCTGATGTTCTATATACACATCTCTTATTTAATTGGGTTAAGGGCTTTGATAAGCTTAAGAGAGCCTTGACTTGCATTCCTTTTATGTACTCGATTTGTGCTGCACCTCGTGTTTCTAACTACGTTTTCTATGATTATTGTGCCCGAATGTTTGATAAGCTACTACAATCATTAGTGGGTTTTGATGATTACTAGCTTGTGAGTTGAGATGGAGTAGCTAATGCTCCATGGACATCCTCGACATCATATCAGTGAGGCATTAGTTTTGGTACAATCGTACCCAACCTGGTATGATTGTTCCACCTCTTTCCTATTTTCTTTCTTTGTTTTTATTTCTTTCTTTTTGTACATAGTTGTGGATATTTAGGACTGTGATTGTGTGGATGATCAATCTTAAGGAGAGATTTGGGATTTTTGAGCCGAGTTGGCTGTGATCACATTTGATTGTGTTATAGTTTATTTTGTTTTGTGAATAATTGTTCATTCTCTTAGTTGGATAGTTGTGGTTATCTAGGATTGTGAATAGTTATGGATATCTAGAATTGTAAATACTTGTGGATATCTAGGATTGTGATTATGATTGTGTTATGCATGTTCTGTTTGATTTTTATTATTAGCTTCTTGTTTATTTTGGATATTTTTGTCTTTAATATGCTTTAGTTATGTGTGTATTGTTTCCTTTGTTTTGTGAGTTTGTTTTTCTTTGGTTTTGCTTTTGTTCAATATTTGTTTGTATTTTCTTTTTGGTGCTTTAGTGGTTTGGTTTTTATTTTAAATTTTGTTTTTCTTTTCTTTTGAGTTTTGTTTCGTTTTAGGTTTACTTTCTTTTGTCCTATATTTGGTGGTCCGTGGGTATTTTTGTTCTTGTAGGATGTTTTAGTTGTGTTTTGTGTATTGGTGGTATGTTTTTGTAAATGTGTGATTAATGCTTTCTTTTTGTTCTAATGGTTTTAGGTTTTGTTTTTCTTTTGTATCTTGTTTTGTTTAAGGTTTCTTTTTGTTTTCCTTTGTATTTAGTAGGTCCTTGTTCTTGTTTTGTTTTGTTTTTTTTTTGGTGATTATGTGTGTTTTGGTCTTGTTTTGTTTTGTTTTGTTTTGGTTTGTTTTGGTTTTGCTTTAGAATTGGTTTTGGTTTTTCTTTCTTTTGTGATTATGATTATGATTTTGATTTTGATTTTGGTGATTTTGTGTTTGGTTTTATTTTTGATTTTTGGTGGTGTCCTAGTTTGTATATGCTTGTGGATTTATGTTGGTTTTACAATTGTATAGCTCATGTGATTGCTTTTTGGCACCTTAGTTCCTATGATGAGGACATTATGAAGTTTTGGTGTGGGCGTGAGGTGCCCATTTATGCATATTTTTTGAAATTTTTGAAAATTCAAAAAGATTTTTGTTTTTCTTTGGGAATCCATGTGCTTCGTTAGGCGATTGTGATGCTATGTACTTAGGTCATTGAGTTATATGTAAATAGAGTTTGGATGATGAGATGTCTAATTGATGTTCGATTTTTCATCATAACACCGTTTCATCTGTGTGATTTTGTGCTACCTTTATCACTTTATCGTCAATTCTTAGAGTCTTGTTGTTAAGTTGGCATGTGAGCTTTTAGTTTATCGAAGTTGCCTTCTAACCTCTTGAAAAATGGAAAAAAATAGAAAAAAAAGTCTAAAAAAGTTGATAAAAACCCAAGCAGCAATGTTCAGAGCCACTATCTTTATTTTATATCTTTCATTAGCTTGAATATGTGCTATTTTATTTGATTACACATCTATTTGGACAATGAAATAAATGCTTTGCACATTCTGATAAAGCCCCTTTTCAAGAAAGTCTCGAATATTTGTAAGTCAAGCTTGTTTTATTCTTGAAAAAAAAAAAGGAAAAAGGGAGCAAATAAGGCAATTAGGCAAGAAAATGGGAATTGTGTTAATGTTAGCAACTTGATTCATAAGGATTGATGTACATTTGCACATGCAACAAAGTGTACATATCATTGCATACGGTGTGTGGGGTGAAAAATGAGAGTCAGGATGCTCTTTTTGACTTAGTTGACTCTCGATTTTTCATTCTATTTGTATATAGTTAGGTGATTTGGTCACTAGGGTGATAGGATTACCTGAGTTGTGTACATGATTTCCTCCATTGCTTGTATATACATTTATGTTTTGGGGAAAAAAAAAATTTTTCATTGTTTTGAAAAGATTTTTGTGGGCATTTCACTTGAAAATCATCACGAAATCTCACTCTTCCACTTGGAAAACCAAAGGGTTTAAAAGGCTTGTTGCATACGCTAAATGCAACCATGATTTCTTCAAAAGTGAGTTAGGTTTTTCTTTTAGTTATTTTACATTTCTTTTTAGATAGTTTAGTTTGTTTCATTCGAGGACGAGCAAAATCTAAGTGTCGGGGTATTTGTTTAGCCCAAAAATCATACAATTTTAGCCTTCTTAACCTATGATTTTATGCTCAAAATAATTATTAGTGTAGAATTTTTATTTACTTTTTGTTTATTTTGCAAAAAATTCACAAAAAGGATTTAAAAGATGAAGTGAAATACTGAAAATGAATAATTGGGTTAAGCTCAGCCGATTCTCTATTCTAGCCCAAAAGAAAGAAGAAAAAAATAAAAACAAAATAAAAATCCTAAATATCAACCCCCTACTCATAACTATCACGTGACCCTCAACCCCCCTCTCTACTTTCTAACCTATCTTCCTCAACCTAAAGAACCCGATAACCCCCCCAACAAAATTCTGGTTCTTCTCGACACTAGATCACCAAACATCTTCACTCATGACCACCAGCAAGTCTCACAATCGTGCATCTACCACACCAAATCACCTCCTTCTCGCCAACGCAACAATCATCTCCACTGTCCACGTCGTGCCTAAATCAGTGATGAAGATGAATGCCGAAACCAACTCAGGAGGCTATAAATTGAAGAGGAAAGCAGCAATTGAAGGCCAGCTAGGGTTTTAGGTTTTCATTCTAGTCTAGTTTAGATTAGGGTTTAATTTGCAATTCATTTTAGAGATTTTTAGGGTTTCATGTTGATTTTAATATGTTTTAATTTCAAATGCTAGATCTAATATTCGTTTTCAAGTATCATATAATTAGTTGCAGTTTGTTAATTTCAGTGCTGATTGGGTATTTTTTGGCAAGAAATCTGTCTTGTTTGGTTTAATTTTGTGAATCCTCTCTTCCCCTAACTCTGTTCTGTTGAAGCTGTAATGGCAATTTTGCCATTTTTGACAAGCTTTAGAGCTCGTTTGTCTTGATACTGGACTGAACCCTCAACTGGGCAGGGACGTCATGACCTCATCTCTCTCCTCTAATCAGAAGTGCCCTAACCTCAGCTCTGGTTGTTTTTACTTTGACTTTGAACTCCCTCTCCCCTTTCTTGGTTCTCTGATTTGGGTTTGAATAATGATGCTTTGTGGATGTGTTGATTTTGCCATTAATGGTGTGTTCGATCTGAGCAAAGCTTGATTGAGCAATGAAACTCTGTTCACCGCCTCCCCTTCCCTGTTTCATCTTTGTATGCCCTGGAGTTGAGGCTTTTGAGTTAGCAAACTTAGTTATGAGCTAAGCATTGGCATACACAAATATCAATGGTTGTCTATTGACGAGTTTATCAATTAGGTTGAATTGGTTGAGTTTTGGTTTTACTCATTTGATTTTTAGTTCATTTGGGAAGTTGCTTATGGAATTTACTTAACTAGCAGGTGTGATTTTACTTTAATTAGTTTTACTTAATTATTACTTGTTTAATGCATCTAGTTTTTTTGATGTTAACTTTTTATTTGCTTCTAATGTTATTTATTTTGCGATTAGTGTTATTCTGATGATCTAGTTCAAACCTCAAGGAATTTACTCATTTATAGCTTAATTGAATGTATTTGTGGCTTGTGTTTAGATTAATACAGTTAGTTCTACCTATTTTAGGATAGTTTAGTTCTATTTAGAATAATTTAGTTTATTGTGGCCTTAATTTCATCCTCGTCCCGGAGAGACGACCCTCAAGTGCTATAGTAAAAATTATACGCTTTCACAATACTCAAAATTTTGGTACATTCGATGAGAGTGAGAAACTAGTTGATAAGGCTACTTGTTATCTTAAGCATGACACAATTGTGGGTTCTGAGGATATCTTTGTTGAAGATGAGCATTTTCTTTAAGAGACCCCATTTGTTGAGTCTTATCCTTAGGAGATTATTGAGGTTATGCCTTGTAATTTTGGAGTTTCTTGATCTGATCTCTATTAAGTCTCCTACTAATCCCACCCCCAGCTCTATTGCCTTACCCTCTCTCACTGCTTCAGTGTTTCACTCTTTCATGAATCCCTCAATATTCACCTTACTTGATCCTAAGATTCACGTGATAGATGCCTCTAATTTATAGTGAACTCATGAGTTTGATGTGACAATAGGACTTAAGGATTGGGCAATGAATTTAGGATTCACGCCTAGTTTGTGTAGTCACGCTTCTTATGAAAAAAAATTTAGGCCTTTATCCACTATATTAAGTCATGTTGACAATGCATATAACTCTTATGATTGGGTGCAAGGGTTTGATAATCTCAAGATAGCTCTTACTTCTTCCATTGATGTGCTTTCTTTGGAACATCTTTCCTGACACTAATTATTTTCATTTTTGCAAGGATTTTCTATCTGTTTGATAGAGCTTTGGTAGGGATTGATACAAATGCCAATTTGGTGACTTGATAAAGTGGTTGATGCTCCATGGACCCCCTTACACCATCTTACTAAGGCATAGTTCAGGTGCCCTCAGCATCTGACTTGGTATGATAGTTCCAACTCTTCCTACTTATCCTTTTTCTTTTATTTCTTTCTTCTTCTATCTAGTTATGGATATTATGATTGTAGATTTGGAGGTGATCGACTTTGAGGTAAAAATTTGGCATGTCATTGCGGAGCTTAAAGATGGCGTTGATCACCCTCCTTCGTTTTGCGTGTTTTGCTTTATATGTGGTTGGTAATGCCATGAGATTGTATACATTTGTTGGATTTGTGTTGCTTCCATAGCCATGTGATTGCTTCTTGGCACCTTGGTTCCCATAATGGGGATATTGTGAAGTTTTGGTACGTATGGGAGTGTGTTGCCCACTTGTACATATTTTGAAAAAAAAAAAAATCCAAAATCCAAAATAATTTCTCATTTTGCTTTGGGAACTTGTGTGATTCCTAGGTAATTGTAATCATATGTTGCTAGGTTGTTGAGTCATATGTAAACAACACTCTACATAATGGGATGTCTAGTTTAGGATGTTGTTTTAGTGTTTCATAATAACTCTAACTCATATGTGTGATTTTATGCCTACTTGGCTCACTTTACCATGACTTCTTCGAGTCTAGTTGATAATTTGACATTTGAACTTTTTGTTTATCTAATTGTCTTCTATCCTATTGTAAAAATGCAAAAAAATAAAAAAAAAAAGCCTGCGAAAATGAATAAAAATCTGACACCAATGTTTACAGCTATTATCTTTATTTCATATCTTTGATTGGTTTGAATATGTGCCATTGTACTCAATTACACATATATTTAGGAAATGAAATAAGTGTTTTGTACGATATAATAAAACCCCCCTTTTATAGGGAGGACCTGAATATCTGTAAGTCAAGTGGATATTGCGTGTTTGTGTGTTTAATCTTGATAACCACAAAAATTAAAAGGGACCAAGAAGTCAATTAGCCAAAGAAAATGAGGATTATGTCTAGATGAGCATCTTAATTTCTAAGGATTTACACACATTTGCATATGCATAAGGTGTACATATCATTATATATTGTCGTGCATGGCGTAAAATGGGAGCCAGGTTACATCATATGACATAGATGTCTTTGGATTATACATTCTACGTATATAGTTTGGTGAGTTAATAAACCAAGTTACGTCCATATTCTTCCTATAATTTGCATTTATCTTCACGTTTTGAAAAACCCAAAATGATTTTCCTTAGTTCTTGAATGGGGTTTTATGGGTATTTATTTTGAAAACCCTCACTAGACCTTATTCGTCGATTTGGGGAACCAATGAGTTTAAAGAGCTTATGCATTTGTTTAGGCTCATGTGTGTGAATTTGATACCTCATTCTACCTAGGTTTAGCACACAACAACAACAACGACACCACCTCCTAGTGTGGATCCTACTTTTGCGAGGTCTAGGGAGAGGCTTACCTCACAATAATTGTTAAATTAGGCTTTTTATTAATGTTTTCTTGATTTTGCAGGCAATAGAAAGGTTACATAAATGGTTAATAATTGGTGCAAAGCATGTTGCAAATTAGGCATAAGAATCGACGATAAGCTTGCACCACGATCGGGTTAACCTGTCTTAAAGCTACCTAAAAAAGCAATAAAAAAGAGCATTAAGTTGGCACAGGCTGCCTAGCATAAATCGCACACCCATGTCATCTTGCTGTTGCGAGGAAAACAAGAGCAAAGGAGACAGATAGTTGGCATGAGTAGCCCATCCCATGTGACATGCCTATGCCAACTTCACAAGGTCTGGGCCTACATAAACCCCATTTCCCCATTTGTGTAGAAAGGTAGATTTTAAGGGGGATTTTAGCATTCTCAAGTTAGCTTAGAAGTAGTTGAGTGTAGGGTTAACTTAATTTATACCCACATTAAACTTGCTTATGCATTCAAGTCAATAATTTAATGCTTTCACTCTCTGTTCTTCTTATAATTTCATGTTTTTCCTTGCTTTTGTCCTCATTTTAATGCTTTGAATTGTTAGCTTTGGGATTAATTTATGCTTTGAAGTTGATGACTTATTCTTGTTAAAGTGTTTTTGGGAAGTAAGCGAGGAAAATTGGTGGTTCTCCAGGACGGTGTTGAAATCAAGTTTCCAGTTATTTTCAGCCCCAATTCTAACCTAAACAAAGCTATAAATGTCACTAAGCACGATTAATTAAATTAATTACTCATTATTCTAAATCTAAACATGATTAATTAAACTAAACTAAAACAAAGCATAAGAAACAAAATCAACACATAGCATCGTATTGACTAACAATAACTATGAAAACATCTAATCAAGATGGAGGAAGAGGAGTACCCCAAAAAACTTATTCTCACTAATCCAACTCAACTACTCCTAAGATGGAGGAGAGAGATCAAGCTTGAAATTTGCATTCTTGAAGAAAAGGAATCAGAGATTAATAATAGATAAGGGAATAGAAGGGTGACTAGGATAGGAAAGCACTAATTTCAATCCATCAACAAACAAAAGCATGTAAATTTAGGCATTAAACTAGTAAATCAAACTGCACTTGAAAAGATTAAAGAAAGAGACAGAGAGCTAATTATATCAAAAGTTCATTACTCTTGAAATGTGGCTACAAAATGAAACTAAACCTACACTAATCTCTCCTAAATCCTAGGCTAAACCCTATTCTTAAAACCTAGAATTTAGATGCTTATATAAACAGGAAAATGAGCTTTAAATAGATCCAAACACAGTAGATTTGGCACGAGTAGACCATGCCAAACCTCTGGAAGCTAGCAATAGAAGTAGGGCAGGATAAGGGGTGGCATGGTCGTGCCACATAGCACAGGCACCCTGGGCCTTCTTCTTCTTCTTTGTTTTTCCTGGCAATTTTTGTGCTTGTTGTCCTGGGTTTTCTCTATGGTATCATGGATTGTCCACTAAGGTAGACCCTGGTTAAATGTTTACATCCGCTATCCACTATTTGAGTAATTCTTTTTATTACCTGTAAAACCAAGAAAATGCTAATAAATGACTAATTCCCATTATTATGAGCTAAATTAGTTAGTATGAGAGTATAAAATTCACACATATTGAGCACAAAGAAGTGCTCCAACACCACAACTTTGCTCACCCTCAAGCAAAACAAAACAAACCAACTAAAACTTAACTCACTTTCGTATGAATCATGATTACATTTAGCGTGTGCAACAAGCCCTTTAAACCATTTGGCTCCCCCAAGTGGCCGAGGAAGGTGCCATTAGAATTTGCAGAAGATATCCCCATAAAATCTTTGAAATATTTTTGGATTTTTCAAAAGTAAAGCATATATACAAGGCAAACAGGAAAGTATGTACACATCTCAATTGATCCTATTATCCTAGCAACCTAGCTACTAAGTCACATACTAGCAAAATATACAATCAAGAAACGCGTAGGCTATGAATGCATCCCTGAATCTCATTTGTCACTTCATATAACATAATGCCATGATATGTTTACCTTGGCGCTCTGTGCAAAGTGTATTAACTCTTAATAATAGGGTAAAACTGGACCCAAAGGTCTTCTTTATGTGGCTAATGGACTTCTCTTTATTTGATGATCTACCTCACCTCTATTTTTTTTTCCTACGTGTCTCCTTATGCTTCTTTGCCCATGTGGGTAGCCCTTGGCTTATTAGGCCTTGAACTCTAGAAGGAATAACCTAGCATATGTTTAGACTTCTTCAGTAATTAGGGGTTTTATTTGATAGAGGTACCAGAGTGAAGCTCTCTTTTGTACTCTTCTTTGTCTTCTTTTTTTTTTTTTTTTTTTGGGTTCCAGAGAGAAAGTTGAAAGTCACTGACCAAGTAAAGTGTCAACCTAAGTTTCAACAAACTGACACAAGGAGTCAATGTTCAAGTATACAAGGTAAGCACAATATTGTAGATGGGAGATGGAGTTATTATTAAAAACCAAAATTTACACCATAAACAAGTGTCCTATCATGCATATTCTACTTATGCACAAGCTAGTGACCAAGCTATTAGAGATCAAAAACCCATCAAAAAGGCACAAAAATCCCTAAAACAAAGCAAAAAGTAAACAAAAGTTGAAAAATTCTTGAAAATATATATATAAGTGGGCACCTCATCCCCACACAAAAGCTCCATAATGTCCTTATTATGGGAACTAAGGCCCTAAAAGGCAATCACATAATCAATACTACCGTATAACTAACAACTCAAATCCACAAGTATACACAAACCTATGACACCTCCAAACAAAACACAAAACCAAACAACACCAACAAATATATCACAAAACAAAGTACACCACCAAAAACCACATATAAAACAAAACACACACAAAAAACAAAAAACAAGGGTGATCAAGGTAACGCGTCTTAATAAATTCCAAAATTCACCTCAAAATTGATCACACACACATTCACAATCCTAGATATCTATAACTATGCATAAAAAGAAAGAAAGAAAAGAAAAAGGAGAAGAAAGAAGAGTTAGAAAGATCAAGCTAGGTTAGGTGCTAAGTGCACCTAAACTATGCCTCACTCAGATGATGTTGATGAGGTCCATGGAGCATTAGCTACTCCATCTTGTCATCATGTTACCACTTATATCAATCCCTATCAAAGTTTGAAGCAACTTAATCCAATAAGCTGGAACAATTCTAAAAAAAGTTAAAACCATTAGCAACGAGGAGATATTATAAAGAAAGCATATGACTAGAACAGAAGTAAGAGCTCTCTTAAGCTTATTAGATGACACCTACAAAGGAGTCTTCTCAAGCAAATACTTCTTTTCAATAAAAATATCCTTAGAAACCACAATAGTATCATGCTCAAAATCACAACTAGCCTTAGCCATTAATTTTCCACTCCCATCACTCAAGGAGGCTAACATCATTCTCAATCTAGGAGGTTAGCAAAAAAGGTGCATCGTGAAGAACTATATCACTTATAAGGGAATTCCTAGTGTCAATATGAGTGGTGATCATTAGGGGAGGCAAGGAAGGATCACTGACTCCCTCATAACACATTTGATTAAAAGTGAAAACATGAGCTAACATCATGGTCCAAGAGAAGATCATAAGAATGCTAAGGAGTAATGTATTCATGAGGTTGAGGTGGGTAAAAAGAAGAATTTCAAGTTGATGCTCACAACAAAGTCATTAGGTAAGTTGCTCTCAATATCATAAAAATTTTAGATGCAATACTTGAGGCTTCCTTAATTGTTCCCCACTCACATGTCTTATCATTTAAATCCTGTCAAAATCCCAAGTGTCATCAAAATTCTTTCAAAGGAACTCTCCCCCACAAATAGATCCAACTATTGTCTTAGTACTCACATCCAAACTCTTATAAGTTATTTGGCACAAATTCTAACTCCCTAAACCATGGTGAGGGCATTAGGCAAGCAATTCCTTAAACCTAGTCATGTATTTCCAAAAAAGGCTCATGTTCAAGTTGGACAAAAAAGAGGATTTCATTCCTAAGCCAGATCGTCTTGCTAGTAAGGAAGCACCTCTTTAATGAAGATATTAACAAATGAATTCCATGAGTTAATAGCACCAACCTTATGATTATACATCCACTTCTTAGCATCATCTTTAAGAGTAAAGAGAATGAATTCCATCCTTGTAATATCAATTAATACCCTAGGCATGTGAATTAATAAACACACTTCCTCAAACTCACTAAGTAAACAAATAAGGATCCTCAAAGCTGATAAATTTGGGGATAGCAGGGAGGGCAAAACATGATTGTGGAGAAGCTCAGGGAGGATAGAAGTGATCCCTTAATGAGCATGGTGGGTTGGTTTTACTCTTTCAAGCATGAGCTCATCAAATTTAGAGGACTTGGGCTCGACAATAACCACATTTGTTTCCTCAAAATTCCCCAACCTATCATTAACATCCAATGAGCCACAACTTTGGTTTTTTAATTTTTTTCAATTTTTTTGGATTTTTCACATCTTCTAATTTTTTTTGTGTTTGTAATTTCATCCAAATAAGTAGCTATTCTATAGCTCAAAAGAAAAAAATAAAAAAAAAGACTACACAAGCACATAATGAACTAAAGAGGACCATATTTATATGAAATGACTTAATTTTTTGCCGTCGTCCTTGACAATAGTGCCAATTTGTTGAAGTGTTTTTGGGGAGTGAGGGTGAAAATTTTGTTATCCTCTGGGATGGTGTTGAAATTAAGTCACTAGTTATTTTTGACCCCAATTCTAACATAGGAAAAGTGATAAATATCACTAAGCATAATTAATTAAACTAATTACTCACTAATTCTAATATAAATATGATTAATTAAACCAAAGTTAAATAAAGCATAATTAATAAAACAACAAAAAAATCATATTAACTAAAAAAAATAACTAGTAAAGCATCTAATTAACTAAGAAAGCATTAAATTTACTAATTAAAAGAAGAGAGAGAAAAAAGGAATACCTCAAAAGTTTAAAAGTCTAACAACGAAGGTTGGCTTCCATTGTTGGAGCAACCAGATGATTATTAGAGATGCATGGATTCTCCACTTATTCTCATTAATCTAGCTTAATTACTCTTAATCTAACCCATTAAGAATCAGAAAAACTAAAACTTGTAACATTGGTTTCTTAGACCCTACAATGGAGGAGAAAGAAAGAGCTTAAAATTTGCATTCTTGAAGAAAGAGAATGAGAGATTAAGAATAGATAAAAGAATAGAATGATGATTAGGATAGGAAAGCACTAATTTCACTCTATCCACAAACAAAAGCATGTAAATTTAGGTATTAAACTAGTAAACCAAACTCAACAAAGTAAGAATTTGAATGAAAATGAAAATTAAAAGAAAGAAAAAGAAAGCTAATTATATTAAAACAATTAAAACTTCATGACTCTTGAAATGTGGCTACAAAATAAAACTCAATGTACATTAATCCCTCCTAACTCTTATCTTAAAATACCACAAGTGTACGGTACAGTTATAGCTAGCAACTGGTAAACACGGGTAGTATCCATAGGAAAGTTGGTTCTAATCACCAGATTGACTTCAACACTTAATTCAGGCAAAGATTAATTCAGGTTGATGAAAACTGAAAGCTAGCAACATTCTGCTTAACACTGCTGAATTTATTTGATTCAATAATAATAAAGATCCTATACTGGGATTCATCACACTATTATGCTCTTTGGATCACAACGTAGATTATATAAACCTGCCTATGCAAATAGCTAAAATGGAATGGTTATAAGTTAAAGCACATGTACGCCTTCTCTCGAAGGTCATTAGAGTAACCAATGTAATTGTAGTTATCTATTTTCATGAAACTAGAATCACCAAAGCCATAGGACTGAGTAACCTGTGGTTCTCAATTGAAACCCTAACTATTCTCATGTCAAGATATTTAATCACTCATAAAGTGGCACTAGATAGAGGATTCAACTTTTGTGGATCTCTCGTAAACCCTAACAAAGAAACATAGGTAATTGTCTCTTAAACAATTTATTGAACACTTGGCATACGAAGCGAGATCTGAATTCATAAACATGGGCATTCATTTGCAACAACCTAGGACATGATTCCAATTTGCATAATAAGGGCTAATCCTAATCTAAAATAGAGGATTTAGCCTCTATACATACTCCCAAGCAAAACCACAAACAAAAATCTAAAGAACATGATTAAAGGCAAAAACTTGGATTGAGATTGCAAGGAAAGAGTGAAGAGAAACATACTTAGATTGATTACAAAGAAGAATTCACCATGAACAAGGAATTGAACTCTCAAATTTAATCTAAAATCATATGAATCCATAATAAACCTTAAAAATCCCCAAGTAATTATGCCCTAAAAAAAAAATCTAATCCTTCATCAAGTCCAAAAAACTAACTAAAATCACTAATTCGGCGTGGGGTACACGGTTAACCGTGTATCCCATGGGAAACACGCACTGGCTGGGCCCACGATTGTACACCTGACTGTGTGCGGCTTTTGTGATTGCAGCACAATTGTGTGTCCTGTAGCTCAACCGCGCACGTCCTGAAAGTTATAGCATTGCTCCTCTTGGTCCCTTGGTGCCACATCAGACCTCCATTCTTCCTTAAACTTTGTTCCAAAAGCCTTTCTTTAGATCAAGAATTGGTAGATTTCTTGGCTTTTTGGCAAGTGCACCTGAAAAGCAAGAATTGCCCTTGTTATAAGCATAACATACACCAAAATGGGCAAGTTCAACCCTTTCGAACTAAGATAGAATTGGAAGCAGTAGGAGAAAGGGCCGCTTAGGGGCCAAAATGAAGTCAAAATAGAGGTTTATCAACTTCTCCCATGCTTATCTCTTACTTGTCCCCAAGCAAAACTGAAATAGGAATGAACTAATAAGGTATCAAAACCTCTAGTTGTTCAACTCCTTAGGAAATGCCAATTGAAAATTAGTCAAATCAATCGCAATTGTGCACAACAGTGGGACAATTTAAGGCATAAACAAGTAGCTTCAAAAGTTGTTTAAAATCATTTGAAAGATCACACTACTCGACCCCAACATCCAGTTGTCCCATATCACACCCCCTCCCAATCAACATGCCTCCAAACAAGTGATGGACTAGAAGGTTTGGCAGTAAACCTCTTGAGGGGAACAAAACAGATGCACTCCTCTAATGTGTTTGAAGATATATTGCTCTCTCAATCATTATTTCAGATGTAGTAACCTTACCATAAGCTTGCTGAAATTCTCGACCCTCTACTACAAAAATTCACATGCAAATGACAATTCAAAGGGCTTGTTATGAGTTGTAATGGGGATTAGGTTAGAGGTAAGGAGGGGAAATGAATTTGAGATTGTGAAGTTAAAGGCAAGTGACTAAGGAATGTAGGGATATTTTCAAGTGATAAATGAAGTGCTGTAAGTATACGACTGACGTCGTAGTGCTTGAGGGTCATCTCCACAAGGACGATGGAAGAGATTAAGTCACTGAATACGAAAAAACAACTAATCTAGCATCATTCTAAACTAATGAAAACAATAAACAACTGAAATTATGGATCAAATTCTAAATAATCCCTAATTATTCGCAAACTCTAATATTCTCTATCCTGGATAAAACATCAAAACCAAACTCAACCACTTAAAAGGAATAAATCTAGTACTCAACATAATCAAGACCAACATAATCCAAGGATTAAACACAATCCATAATCCAACATAATGAAAATCTAAACTAAACCTCTTAAGTTGGAAATAAGAGTAAACTCTATTATCCAATACAACTAGGAACAAAAAGAGAATGCAAGCACAAACATGATCAAGCTCATGAATCCAGGAAAATAATTAGGCCAACTTTAAAGTGAGCATTAATGAGAACCAAATCAAGCCACAGAACAA
>JAKOGI010001577.1:0-15000 GCA_029747015.1 Carnegiea gigantea | reverse complement strand
TGAAATACTTCAGACTCATGAACGATTTATTCATTGCAAAGTGACACAGCTTAGCACACAGACTAAGTTTTTTCTGACTTGGATCTATGGCTTGAACCATGAGCAGCAAATGAGAGTGTTATAGACTGAGCTGACTGATATAGCACAATCCATGACTGAAGCATGGTGCCTACTTGGTGATTTTAACATTATCTTATACAAGGATGACCGGATTGGTGGTGATGATGTCTCGAAAAAGGACATTAGGGAACTTGCCCAGTTTATGGAACAGTGTGAAATCACAGAAATAAGGAGCACTGGCCCATATTTTCCATGGACCAACAAAACGATTTGGAGCAGAATCAATCGTTCCTTAATAAATGGCTATTGGCATGTTGAGTTCAACTTCACACAACCCGCTCACCATACAATTTCCCACTTCTCCAAAACCTCAACATAGCTTCAAATACTGTGATATGTGGTCTTCCCACAAAGATCTACTACCTACTATGGCAGCCACCCTGCCTACTACCTCACCTCACAAGCTGCAGTTGGTCTATGCTTTTCTAGCCAAGTTACGAATGAAACTGAGGTAGTTTTATAGAGACCATTTTCATAACCTCCAAGAACAGCAGGTAACAGCTAGAAATAAGCTTTCAGATGTCCAATTAGCCATCCAAAACTCACCTGCAGACCAAGCATTATTGCTCTAAGAACGAGAACATAGAGAGCATTACATTTTAGTCCTCTCTTCCAGCTTATCTATGCTGAAACAGCAAGGTGAATTCGAGTGGATAAGACATGGGGATGACAATACCAAGCTATTTTTCGCCAAAGCCAAGCAACAAAAATTGTCTTCTTATATATTTACCGTCACAGCAGACAAAGGAACCATAATTGAGGGGTTTAATAAGGTGGGGAGCATGATGCTAAACTATTACAAAAGCTTGCTGGGTACACAAACCACTCTCAGAAGCGCCATAGATATGAACATCCTTCAGCTAGGGCGGTTCTGAATGCAGAACAACAAATATCACTATGCAAACCTTTCTTCCCCAGGGATGTCAAGGAAGTACTCTTCTCAATCCCTAACCATAAATCTCCTGGACCGGATGGATTCAGTAGTGGGTTCTTCAAACATTCCTGGTCCCTGACTGGTGATATGATTTGTACTGCAGTCCTCGATTTTTTTAGAACTGGCATTATGCCAGCATATGTTAGCACCACGAAATTGGTAATTCTACCGAAGGTACTAAATCCTAAATATGCCACAGAATTCAGACCCATCTCATGCTGCAACGTCATCTATAAATACATATCAAAACTCCTATGTATGAGGATCAAGGAAGTTCTCCCATTCATAATCAGCCACAACCAATCAGCATTTGTCAAAGGGCGTGAAATGCTCTATAATATCCTAATCTACCAAGGCCTTATGAGAGGACACCAAAGGAAACACATCTCCCTAAGGTGCGTCCTTAAGATTGACCTTCAAAAAGCGTTTGATTCGATTCATTGGGATTTCATTCAAGAGATGCTCACAGCCCTCAAATTTCCTACCATATTCACAAAATGGGTAATGGCATGCCTAACTTCAGTGCATTTCACGGTCCATCTCAATGGTCACGACTAAGGCTCGTTTAAAGGGGGGAAAGGTCTCAGACAAGGCGACCCTCTCTCCTCCCTTCTATTTGTGATCTCCATGGAGTACCTATCTCGACTCTTATTAAAGGTCAGCAGAGACCCTCAATTCCGGTTCCACCCATCCTGTAAACATCTTGGCCTTACCCACTTAATGTTTGCTGATGAGCTGATCATATTCTCTAAAGCTGATCCCCCATCCCTGAGACTCATCATAACTGCATTGAACTCATTCCACCAGTGTACAAGCCTCGAGGTCAACCTCCAAAAGTCTCAGATGGTCATAGGAGGAGCCCTCTGCAAGCTTCAAAATCTCTGTTTACAAGAAATGGGACTCCCACAATGTCAACTTCCCCTAAAATATTTGGGAGTCCCTATCACAGCAAGCAGACTTACCAAAATAGAGTGCTCCTCATTAGTGGAGAAAATCACAGCAAAAGTGCATACTTGGGGCACTAGTGTAAGACCCGCCTTCGTTATTTTTTTATGTTAAGTTGCCTGTCTTTCTTTTTACATTCTAAATTCGTATTTTTAGTAACTGTATGAGTTAAATTATTATCGATGTGCTTTTGGGAGCTATAATTTCATTACAAAAGGGGTTATTATTGCTATTACTGATTTTAAAGTTAATTTGTCCTATCTGTGCCTTTAAAGCACATCGATAGTTTAATTTAGTCGTTATTCGATTTATTTAGTCGTTTCCTGAGTACGATTAGGTTTTCAGCCTTAGAATTAGTTTCGTGGTTTATGAAAATCAAACCTTGATGTATTTGGGAACGAATAATCGATGAATGGTCAGGTTATCGATTATTGAATTTAGAGTTTGGGACGTAAACTAAGCTAGCGGTACCAACTCTTAAGCAGCATGGAACAAAAATAAAAGAAATGTAGAAAGGAGGGGCATTTTTGTAAATTCACCTGACCCTTTTTCTTTTGCTTCTTTACGGTCGTGAAACCCCCCCAAGCCCGACATCTCTCTCTCTCTCTCTCTCTCTCTCTCTCTCTCCCCCCCTGCTCTTCTTCCTCCTCTCCTCCCTCACCATGAATGCGCGCAAGTGAAGCTTAAAACTCCTTGATTTTGCCTCTAACCCAACTCGAAATCCCCCTCACTCAACCTTCCCCACCAACACACGAACGTCTGGTGCGAAATTTGAGTGAAAACAGAGAAGAACCACCACGGTTTTGGTGGGTCTGGTCAGCGGTTCGAAGCCCAGACGTAGGTTGAAGCACGGCCGTGGCATCTAGCTTTTAGTTGCTTCGATTCCTGTACAAATTGTGATTAAATTCATAGCCTCAAGCATCCTCCTCAAATTCAAGTAAGTGAGTTAGAGTTCGGGTTGAAATTAGGGATCGAATTGGGTGAATTGGGCATGGTTCGGGGGTCTATTCGTGCGTCAGTAAGCAAGGGTCAGAGAATTGAGCTTTCCTAGCACTCAAAGTCGAGCCTAAAGCCCCAAAATCGGGTCCTCTAGCATGGAATTCAAGGTGGGTGTTTCTCGCCTCCTAAGCTATTATTATTTTCAAAATGTTTTTCAGCAGATTGATATTGCATGTCATGTTAGAGATCGCTAAATGCGGTAGAATGTCAAGAGGTGAGCTATACATGTTTAGGTTCGATTCAGTTGGTTAATTTATGCCTGAGATTGTAATTCGAAATAAATTATATGTGTTTAGCGTTAATTCGAATGCATGTAGTTAATTTATGCCTAAGTTCTTAATTCGAAACGAATTGCATATGTTTAGCATCAATTCGAATCAATTTAGGTGAATTATGCTTGAAATGTTAATTCGAAGTGATTTACATATGTTTAGCTTCAATTCGAATTAATTGATGTAGATTATGCCTAAAATATTACTTCGAAATGAATTATGTATGCTTAGCTTCGATTCAATCAATTTAGTTAATTTGAGCAGAAATTTTAACTCGAAGTAAGGTAAGTATGTTTAGCTTAGATTCGAATTTATTTACTTAATGCATGCCTAAAGATGTCACTCGAAATGAATTATAAATGCTTAGAATTAACGTATATATGATCAGTCGTGTCATAATCATATATGAACTTCGAAATGAGTCATAATTATTTAGAATTAACGTATAAATACGCTTAGTTATTTCATAATCGTTGGTTAATTTCAAAGTGAATCGTAAGAGTTTAAAATCAACGCATATGGAAGTTTAGCCGTTCCATGGTCATTCATAAACTTCGAAGTGAATCGTTTTATGTTTAAATAGAGACTTGATTCATGTTAAGCTTGAAAGGCATGAATAGTTAAGCTTGAATGGCATGAATGGGCTTAAATGGAACTTCGAATCGATACTTGTCTGTTTAGTTGAATCATGCTTATACAATAGCTTTAGAATGATATGTTTACATCCCCTAACTGCCATACATGAATGACATCATGTTTCGTGCCTAGTTAGTCTAACTTGGCTTACTAAACTAAGGTCACATGAGTGTCTATATGTATAAATGTATGTGCGATATAACCGTTGGCTGCAGTGCACTGGTAATTGTTAATTGCTTACTCGGTAAGTTAAGCATGGGTAAGTTTACGTAAGTTTACATATTGATTTTCAGTATATCATGATGATTAGAATGCTAAATTGCGAAATTAAAACCGAGATGGTAGTTGGATGGTTTGAGGTAGAACTATGAGTGGTTCGAGGTCCTTGGGTACGGTATTTGTGAGGAGGGAGCCTGGGCTGTGAATTAACTGCAATCGTGTGGATTGCGAGGCCATGTGTGGCTCATTGTGCGGAATTGATTATGAAGTGTCTGAATGTGATACATGTGAACCCCCATTTTTCCCTCAATGCGCTACGTGCCATTAAGTGAACAGTTTTCGAAATTCTGACATGTTTAAGAAGGATTGCTAAATGTATGTTTTCATGATTTCAAAAGCTTTTAAGTTAGAAATGAAGTCGTTTTACGAATCAGTAGACGTATTATGTTTATAAGAAGCTTTTAAAGTTAAAAGTGAAGTTGTTTTACGAGTTAGTACGTTTATAAGAAGTTTTTAAATTAAAAACGAAGTGACCTATAAGCATTTAGAAAGATTATGGTCGTTTTGTTTAAAAAGCGAGTTTTCAACGAGTAAGCATTTGAAACAGAGAAATGAAATATGTCCTTAAAGACTAAAAATGTGCTGAGAAGTTGGCCAGAGGGCAGAAACTGGATGCAAAAGAGTGTGAGCTGTTTCCCCCTGAGATAAGTAAGTTAGGAACTGGACTCAAGATACGAGGTATCTTGGTGTGAGCAGTTCCTGGAAACTGGACACAAGATATGAATTATCTTGGCATGAGCTGTTTCCCCCTAAAGATAAGTTAGGAACTGGACTCAAGATACGAGGTATCTTGGTGTGAGCTGTTCCTGGGAATTGGACTCAAGATATAAATTATCTTGGTGTGAGCTGTTCCCCAGATAAGTTATGATGTGTGATGTGTAAGAAAACCTTGAGGGGAACTGGACTTAGGATATGATTATCCTGGTGTGAGCTGTTGCCCCGTAGAGGACAGTATCAAGGTTAGAGTTGCTCTACTAAGGCGCATTTTGGCCAAAAGTTAAGTACGTATACCCCGAGGATAACGTAAGTTGTGAGTTATAATCTCACTTAGCTAGCACAATAAGATGTTTATATGCTA
The DNA here is from genome assembly GCA_029747015.1 of Carnegiea gigantea. NCBI lineage: Eukaryota > Viridiplantae > Streptophyta > Magnoliopsida > Caryophyllales > Cactaceae > Carnegiea > Carnegiea gigantea. The sequence continues at coordinate 9,737 of JAKOGI010001577.1, read as the reverse complement.
TGAGTAAGTTTCTAATAAGTAAGAAAAGCAGTTGGTATTTCGCCTTTTTAAGTTTTTCAGAAAGAAGGTTTTTAAGGGTCATTAAGAGACCAAGATGAAAGAGATTCTTCAAAAGAATATGAGCCTCAAAAAGCTAAGAGAAGAGTTTTTATGAGCCCCTAAATGAGTGTTTTCAGTAAAAGAAAGAAAGCTTCCTGTGTATGACATGTGCATGTTCTAAGTTTAACTTATGAATGAGATGCTAAGTAAGATACGAATATGAGAAGTAAGTCTTATGAGCATATATCATGCATATCCTATGAATAAGAATTGATTGAGACTTGAAATGTGTGTATCTTATGCATACCATACGAATGAAATGCTAAGAAGAGTATGATTCTGAAAAGAAATAACCTTATGTGCACATCATATGAATAGGGTTTCATGTATAGGTGGAATAGAATGCCAAGAAGTTATGTTTATGAGAAAGAAAGTTTCTGCGCTTAGCCTCGTCCCTTGATTAAGTGTTTGACTGCTTGGTAGTAAAGAAGTTTGCTCATTTAGAGACCTAGAAATGAGTTTGAGTGCCTAAAGTGAAGTTTATGGTTAGTGATGTTCCCATAAGAATTCTATGAATGTCTAGTATGATAGTAAAGTATGAATACGTGCTATGTGACTAGTAAAGATATTACTGCTTGCAACGGTTTTGGTTTTAAGGGGGGTTATGGGACACTCACTGAGCATGTGGTTGCTCATCCCACTATTCTTTCCCCTTTTCCCCAGGTTTTCTTTATAACAGAAAAAAGTTGAATCAGCTATGTTAAGATGGAATCTATTCATGCTTGCAAGGTGTCGTTTGCACCCAATTGAGGGGATCTTACGTGTTTAACGAAGTCACGTTATGTATTCTCAGTTTGAAATGTTTGTAAAGAGGTATTCTGAGTTCATGTAATGCATATTGTTTATGAGTCGCTCTGTACGGCCTTATGAGCTAACCATCTAGTCAGTTAGATGTCTTTTGGTTAAAGTTAGTTATGTTTTGGGATGTAAACTCCAATACTCCGGTTGTGTGAACCGTTGAGTTGTATCTTCCATTTCTTCTTTATTCATGAATTAATCTGGTTGGTGTACTTAGAGCGGGTGGCTCATTGAGTTATGAACTTCGGCGTGTGGCCGTTAAGTTTCTTTTAAATGTTTTACGCTTCCGCTAAATTGCAAGGATTTATTGTAAGGCTTGTAGCCTGGAAACGTTCAATTTTTAGGGGAAACTCTGTCCGTTTCGTCCTAGAATTTAGGTAGAAAGTTAAGAAAACGTAACCCTTTCGGCCCTAGGGGCTGGGGGTGTTACATTGATGGTATCAGAGCGAAGGTCTTGCGATCGTAGGCCACGACCTGAGTCTTGCATTTCATATAGTCGCCTGGGAACACTCTGTGGTTATGTGACATATGCCTACTTCATGTGCAAGTGTGCTTTATAGTGTAGCTGTTTTCGACTTATGTGAGGCTCGAGTAGGTCGATTAAGTGAAAGTGGCGAATTGTGCGTTAGTATAGGAGTCAAATAGCTCTCCCCACACCTTCAAGTGACGTAGTGAGTGCTTCATTTGTGCGATATGTTCCTAACGTGCTAATTGACTTCATTGATTGACTTTCAGATGATCCGGTTGAGCCAATCAGATGTATGTGAGCCGTGTGTTAGGAAGTGAGTCCAATTCACTTGTATCATGTGAGCTAAGTGATGTTTCGAATGATAAGTGTTTTCTTCGTGCGCTCTGATAAGACAATCGATAGTTAAAGCACGGCAATTAGACTCGAGCGATTGAAAATTCCTTTCTAAGCTCGTCTTTGCCCCTCGAGTACGATTTGCTTCTCGGGCCCCACAATGGAGTGAGCAGACGTACTTGAAGGTTGGTAGAAAGAGAACTAGAAGCGGTTAATCATCCTTTTATTAAAAACAAAGAGATTCAAAATAGATAAGCTATATTTCATCCTTCAAAACTCAAGATTTTGAGATGTTAATGTCGTTTTAACTATCGAGCCAAGGTTATCTTACACCGAAGGATTAGCTTTCCGTTGGTAATGAAGAGGGAGTTTAGACTTACAAATACGCGCCCTTATGTTTATCAAATGTTGCTTGTAAATGTGTCTATGCTGTGATGTGTACGTCGATAGAATCCTTCGTAATGAGCTAGGAAAGGAATGATTGGAAACTAGCTGCTATGATTGATAATCCTAGTAAATGATGCCTTTCGTTTTCGAATTCTGAGTTTCCTGAGTATATTAAGGGCTGCCGTTGTATACATGCTTGAAAGACAAAATGCTAGTGGTAGGACCTCGCTAAACATCGCGTAAGTGCGTAAGTGTACCTACTATTCTCCTTCCTTGCCATTGTTACCTAATCCGTGTATTACTTTCTTTCTATTATATGGATTGTTATTCGTGATTGGGGTGACGATGTTTTGGCTTGGACGAACCCTAATACACCTAGAAAGCGAAAGGGAGGAAGAACCTAGCAGACTTTGGGATTGTACATAGTAATGATCTCTACTAAGGTAAGCGAACTACAGCGAGACCCATATGATCACCTATGGGATAGGTGTACCTTGTAAACCCTCAACACATACCTATAAGACCATTAACACCGTAGTTCTTACCCATGCTAGTTGATTGATGACCAGCCGTACGTTTTATGAGTGAATAGTACAGTAAATACATGTCATTGGAGTGCTTATCATGAACTTTAGTTGCGTAGTGGCTGGATTGATTAAATGGTTTAACCTATGCGAACCATTGCTAGTACGATCTCTGAGTCATTACTTGTACTCCACAAGTTTTATTATCCCATAATATAGTTTGAACAACTGTATACATATGCACTTAATGCATGATGTGGTGACCTTAGGTGTCTATCTTCACCTTTGCTTGCCTCTGTGCAATCCATGCTTGACTTGAGTTTGGTTCGGTAGGTGACTTGATTATCCAGACGAATGAAGTTTCATAATACACGGCATGACATGACCTTTGACTCGTTGTTTGCATGCACGTATTCTTGCCGTAGCATTATCTTCTCAAGTTGTTTCTATCGACATACCATGCTAGTCCATGCCATTCATGATTCTTCATCTTTAGTGCTCTGTCGTAGACCCAACGTGATGCTAATGTGAATTCGAGTGTTACTCCAAGTCCCTTCATTGTCAATGTGATGTAATATGATGTTTTCACTACTTAGATGCGATGTGATAGCTTCCTGACCAATTGATTGGACTTTAGAATGACCCAATATCTTTAGGCCTTTGAATGGACCTGACTAAGTTAACTGCCTTCATACGAACCTGACATGTCCTGAATAAATTGTCATGAATGAAAAGGCCTAAAAGTTAGCTGGGATTGATGTACAGACATCGGAATGTTGGTGCATATGTTTTCCTTTTGTAAATTGCTTGCTATGTATGTTTTAGACGCGTTTATGCTCCTCGGGACACCTAAGCCTAAGAATATTAGATTGCTAATACTATGCAATTCTATTATGCTTAAATGGTACTATGTAGTGCTATGTGACATTTTATTATTCTAAATGTGTTATAGTAGTAGTCTCCATGTTAATCATTGTGGTCCCAAAAGTGACTTGAATGCATGCTTTAGAATGAAACTGCTGGTGTACGACTTTAAGATGTCAATGTCTCGATTGTTATGCCTTTAGATGCCCACTTATAGATGCATATGCATAGAATTATTGCTTGCCGTGTGAACTGAGTCTAGATTATCGAAAATCTATGTTGCATTTTCAAAATAAACTCAATATGGTTGTCCATGCTAACTCATTTGCCCCTCTTCAATGCGAGGCCTAAATAGAGTGAGTAGACGCTTGAAGAGGATTGGCGAGGAGGAGACTGGATATCATATGCCATTTTCTTTCGATTTAAAAGAAGTAGCGTTTGCAAAATGAAACCTTTTTGAAAACCTATCGCATAGATGCTAATTGTGCGCGAGCATTCTGGGAAGGACCGAACTTAGGTTTAGAATTTCGAGGATGAAATTCTTTTAAGGGGGGAAGAATGTAAGACCTGCCTTTGTTATTTTTTTATGTTAAGTTGCCTGTCTTGCTTTTTACGCGCTAAATTCGTATTTTTAGTAACTGTATGAGTTAAATTATTATCGATGTGCTTTTGGGAGCTATAATTTCATTACAAAAGGGGTTATTATTGCTATTACTGATTTTAAAGTTAATTTGTCCTATCTGTGCCTTTAAAGCACATCGATAGTTTAATTTAGTCGTTATTCGATTTATTTAGTCGTTTCCTGAGTACGATTAGGTTTTCAGCCTTAGAATTAGTTTCGTGGTTTATGAAAATCAAACCTTGATGTATTTGGGAACGAATAATCGATGAATGGTCAGGTTATCGATTATTGAATTTAGAGTTTGGGACGTGAACTAAGCTAGCGGTACCAATTCTTCAGCAGCATGGAACAAAAATAAAAGAAATGTAGAAAGGAGGGGCATTTTTGTAAATTCACCTGACCCTTTTTCTTTTGCTTCTTCACGATCGTGAAACCCCCCCAAGCTCGACATCTCTCTCTCTCTCTCTTCCCCGCTCTTCTTCCTCCTCTCCTCCCTCACCATGAACGCGTGCAAGTGAAGCTCGAAACTCCTTGATTTTGCCTCTAACCCAACCCGAAATCCCCCCATTCAACCTTCACCACCAACACACGAATGTCTGGTGCGAAATTTGAGCGAAAACGGAGAAGAACCACCACGGTTTTGGTGGGTCTGGTCGGCGGTTCGAAGCCCAGACGTAGGTTGAAGCACGGCCGTGCCATCTAGCTTTTAGTTGCTTCGATTCCTCTACAAATTGTGATTAAATTCGTAGCCTCAAGCATCCTCCTCAAATTCAAGTAAGTAAGTGAGAGTTTGGGTTGAAATTAGGGATCGAATTGGGTGAATTGGGCATGGTTCGGGGGTCTGTTCGTGCGTCAGTAAGCAAGGGTCAGGGAATCGAGCTTTTCCAGCAATCAAAGTCGAGCCTAAAGCCCCAAAATCGGGTCCTCTAGCATGCAATTCAAGGTGGGTGTTTCTCGCCTCTTAAGCTATTATTATTTTCGAAATGTTTTTCAGCAGATTGATGTTGCATGTCATGTTAGAGATCACTAAGTGCGTTAGAAATGTCAAGACGTGAGCTATACATGTTTAGGTTCGATTCAGTTGGTTAATTTATGCCTGAGATTGTAATTCAAAGTGAATTATACGTGTTTAGCATTAATTCGAATGCATGTAGTTAATTTATGCCTAAGTTCTTAATTCGAAACGAATTATATACGTTTAGCGTCAATTCGAATCAATTTAGGTGAATTAGGCTTGAAATGTTAATTCGAAGTGATTTATATATGTTTAGCTTCAATTCGAATTAATTGACGTAGATTATGCCTGAAATATTACTTCGAAATGAATTATGTATGCTTAGCTTCGATTCAATCAATTTAGTTAATTCAAGCTGAAAGTTTTAACTCGAAGTGAGGTAAGTATGTTTAGCTTAGATTCGAATTTATTTACTTAATGCATGCCTGAAGATGTCATTCGAAATGAATTGTAAACGCTTAGAATTAATGTATATATGATCAGTCGTGTCATAATCATACATGAACTTCGAAATGAGTCGTAATTATTTAGAATTAACGTATAAATATGCTTTGTTATTTCACAATCGTTGGTTAATTTCAAAGTGAATCGTAAGAGTTTAAAATCAACATATATGAAAGTTTAGTCGTTCCATGGTCGTTCATAAACTTCGAAGTGAATCGTTTTATGTTTAAATAGAGACTTGGTTCATGTTAAGCTTGAAAGACATGAATAGTTAAGCTTGAATGGCATGAATGGGCTTAAATGCAACTTCGAATCGATACTTGTCTATTTAGTTAAATCATGCTTATACAATAGCTTTAGAATGACATGTTTACGTCCCCTAACTGCCATACATGAATGAAATCATGTTTCGCGCCTAGTTAGTTTAACTTGGCTTACTAAACTGAGGTCGCATGAGTGTCTATATGTATAAATGTGTGTGTGATATAGCCGTTTGTTGCAGCGCACTGGTAATTGCTAATTGCTTACTCGGTAAGTTAAGCATGGGTAAGTTTACGTAAGTTTACATATTGATTTTCAGTATATCATGATGATTAGAATGCTAAATTGCGAAATTAAAACCGAGATGGTAGTTGGATGGTTTGAGGTAGAACTATGAGTGGTTCGAGGCCCTTGTGGTACGGTGTTTGTGAGGAGGGAGCCTGGGCTGTGAATTAACCGCAATCGTGTGGATTGCGAGGCCATGTGTGGCTCATTGTGCGGAATTGATTATGAAGTGCTTGAATATGATACATGTGAACCCCCATTTTCCCCTCAATGTGCTACGTGCCATTAAGTGAATAGTTTTCGAAATTCTGACATGTTTAAGAAGGATTGCTAAATGTATGTTTTCATGATTTCGAAAGCTTTTAAGTTAGAAATGAAGTCGTTTTATGAATCAGTAGATGTATTATGTTTATAAGAAGCTTTTATAGTTAAAAGTGAAGTTGTTTTACGAGTTAGTACGTTTATAAGAAGTTTTTAAATTAAAAACGAAGTGACCTATAAGCATTTAGAAAGATTATGGTCGTTTTGTTTAAAAAGCGAGTTTTCAACGAGTAAGCATTTGAAACAGAGAAATGAAATATGTCCTTAAAGACTGAAAATGTGCTGAGAAGTTGGCCAGAGGGCGGAAACTGGACGCAAAAGGGCGTGAGCTGTTTCCCCCTGAGATAAGTAAGTTAGGAACTGGACTCAAGATACGAGGTATCTTGGTGTGAGCTGTTCCTGGAAACTGGACGCAAGATATGAATTATCTTGGCGTGAGCTGTTTTCCCCTAAAGATAAGTTAGGAACTGGACTCAAGATACGAGATATCTTGGTGTGAGCTGTTCCTGGGAATTGAACTCAAGATATGAATTATCTTAGTGTGAGCTGTTCCCGAGATATGTTATGATGTGTGACGTGTAAGAAAATCTTGAGGGGAACTGGACTCAGGATATGATTATCCTGGTGTGAGCTGTTATCCCACAGAGGACAGTATCGAGGTTAGAGTTGCTCTACTAAGACGCGTTTTGGCCAAAAGTTAAGTACGTATACCCCGGGGATAACGTAAGTTGTGAGTTATAATCTCACTTAGCTAGCACAATAAGATGTTTATATGCTATGAGTAAGTTTCTAATAAGTAAGAAAAGCAGTTGGTATTTCGCCTTTTTAAGTTTTTCAGAAAGAAGGTTTTTAAGGGTCATTAAGAGACCAAGATGAAAGAGATTCTTCAAAAGAATATGAGCCTCAAAAAGCTAAGAGAAGTGTTTTTATGAGCCTCAAGAGGCTAAATGAAGTGTTTTCAGTAAAAGAAAGAAAGCTTCCTGTGTATGACATGTGCATGTTCTAAGTTTAGCTTATGAATGAGATGCTAAGTAAGATACGAATATGAGAAGTAAGTCTTATGAGCATATTTCATGCATATCCTATGAATAAGAATTGATTGAGACCTGAAATGTATGTATCTTATGCATACCATACGAATGAAATGCCAAGAAGAGTATGATTCTGAAAAGAAATAACCTTATGTGCACATCATATGAATAGGGTTTCATGTATAGTTGGAATAGAATGCCAAGAAGTTATGTTTATGAAAAAGAAAGTTTCTGTGCTTAGCCTCGTCCCTTGATTAAGTGTTTGACTGCCTGGTGGTAAAGAAGTTTGCTCATTTAGAGACCTAGAAATGAGTTTGACTGCCTAAAGTGAAGTTTATGGTTAGTGATGTTCCCATAAGAATTCTATGAATGCCTAATATGATAGTAAAGTATGGATACGTGCTATATGACTAGTAAAGATATTACTGCTTGCAATGGTTTTGGTTTTAAGGAGGGTTGGGGGACACTCACTGAGCGTGTGGTTGCTCATCCCACTATTCTTTCCCCTTTTCCCCAGGTTTTCTTTATAACAGAAAAAAGTTGAATCTGCTATGTCAAGATAGAATCTGTTCATGCTTGCAAGGTGTCGTTTGTACCCAATTGAGGGGATCTTACGTGTTTCACGAAGTCATATTATGTATTCTCAGTTTGAAATGTTTGTAAAGAGGTATTCTGAGTTCATGTAATGCATATTGTTTATGAGTCGCTCTATACGGCCTTATGAGCCAACCATCTAGTCAGTTAGATGTCTTTTGGTTAAAGTTAGTTATGTTTTGGGATGTAAACCCCAATACTCCGGTTGTGTGAACCATTGAGTTGTATCTTCTATTTCTTCTTTATTCATGAATTAACCTGGTTGGTGTACTCCAAGCGAGTGGCTCGTTGACTTATGAACTCCGGCGTGTGGCCGTTGAGCTTCTTTTAAATATTTTACGCTTCCGTTAAATTGCAGGGATTTAAGGCTTATAGCCTAGAAACGGTCAGTTTTTAGGGGAAACTCTGTCCGTTTCGTCCCAGAATTTAGGTAGAATTTAAGAAAACGTAACGCTTTCGGCCCTAGGGGCTGGGGGTGTTACAACTAGAAACATTTCCTATGCAGGAAGAGCAGTACTCATCAACTCAGTCATCTTCGGCATGTATTCGTGCTAGGCATACATCTTCTTATTACCCAATGAGGTGGTGGATAAAATCACTCAGCTATGCAGAAATTACTTATAGACAGGCTCTGCAGATTTAAAAAAATCCCCCTACATCTCATGGGAGCATACATGCCTGCCTAAAAAATCAGGAGGACTAGGCATCAAACTGTTCTCCGGGTGGAATGAAGCATTCATAGCCAAGTTGATATGGGCTATTGTAGAAAAGAAGGATATACTCTGGGTCAAATGGGTTCATGGCCGATATATCAAAGGGCAGGATTGGTGGGATTATAAACCCCCCTATGACAGCAGCTGGTATTGGAAGAAAATCTGCCACCTCAAAGAGCTTTTCAAAGAAGGTATCACAGAACCAAGGGTATGGAAATGGCCAGGCACAACACACTATCGAGTAAAACTCGGCTACCAATGGTTGCTGTATAATCCGACGTCGGCTCCCTCGCAAAGGATAGTCTGGACTAGAGCTTCCCTACCAAGATATAGCTTCATTTCATGGCTTCTAGTGCAGCACAGACTACCCACTAAGCAGCATTTAAGCAAATTCTATTCTCCTCGTGACACTACCTGCAGTTTATGCCAAAAAGAAGAAGAATCTAACCTTCACCTCTTCATGCAATGTCCATGTGCACAGGAGGTTTGGGTCGCAATCCAAAACTGGTGGCCGCTGGTTACCACCCCCACTGACATAGAAGCCTGCATCAGAACTATGGTGAAACTCAAGGCTACAAAGGCGCAAAAATCCATTACACATGCTATATTCAATGCAGTGATCTACCAAATCTCGGCAATCAGAAACATTGCAATCTTCCGAAGTCAAATCCTCCCACTGACGCATACAGTCCAAACTATTAAGGAGCATATAATACATACGATACTTTTTCTCAACACGCACTCACAAAAGCACGATCAGTACATAGAGAGCTTACTCGGATAATTATTGGTTCTTATCCTTCAATGTTCATTTTGCATTAGATCAGATAGCAACAACGGTCATCCTAGCACTTATATACATACATATTCTGCTGTTTTAGCAATGGAAAGCACACCTTTCTACCAAAAAAAAAATATATATATGTAGATAAATACATACACACAAACACACACACATATATATATATATATATATA
>JAKOGI010001576.1:180000-212265 GCA_029747015.1 Carnegiea gigantea | reverse complement strand
ACACACACACACACACACATATGTGCATATTTATATATACACACATATATATACACACATGTACATGTGTGTGTGTATAATGTATGATCAATTAATCGTTAACGTATGAATTAAAAGAGGAATATAGAATAAATAAGTTTGTCTAATTAAACGGTTTTTATCTTTTAAATATAATTTAAGAGTAAGGAACTAAAAATAGCTATATTGAAAGCATTCAATGATTCGAAATTGCCCCGACTTGATTTATATTGGATTCAATTCACACCTGACTCGATATTAACCCAAACATTAAACTGAATCCCACCATGCCCAAAGTACACTTGACCCATGCCCGATCCGAATTAGGCTGCTGTAGACAAGCTGAAATAGACTCGTCCCGAATTCCACCCAAACCGGACAATGTGCCGACTTGAAGATGGTGCCCGTAAGTGACCCGAACCCGAATTTCACCCGAACCGGACTGAACCCGACCTGAACATGGTTTACCTGAAAGTGACCCAAACTGAACTTCACCCGATCTTCACCCGAACCTGACACGAACATAGTTGACTCGAATATGACCTTAACTGAACTAAGACTCGACTCGTACCTGACCCGAATGACGCATTTGTCTGGTCTAGTCGGGGCCAGATGTTCTTCATCAGCACAATACGTCCGAATCAATTACTAAATCACATAATCCCTGCTAAGAAAAGTATATGCTGCTGGCTATATATACATATTTTTTTTAATGCCATCCACCGAAACAAAGAAAAATCAAATGGCCGAGAAAGCTAGGTAAGTTGCCAGGAACCACCCTTCAACCGAACAGCTTGGACTAGGTGTTGGTAGCAATGGTTCTTACCAGTTGATCTTGGCACTCGTTGCTTCAACTATGAATTGGCCACCAACTGCTAGGACCCTCTCCTCTGTAATGGGAATGAGTACTCAACCTCAGTAACGTTCTACTTCTTAGTTCTTTTTCCTTTTGCTCGATCTTCAAATCCTTCTTTGCTAGACTGTAAGTTCCTTTCTTTCTATTACTCTTGTCATGCATTTGTAGATCAAGTTTGGGTGGACATCAAAGAGGTTCTCTCTGTTAGAAAAAAATCAAATTGTAGGTCGAGATTAACTTACTGGTGCTCTTCTCAAAGTTTGTTGGAAGTTGATGACTTGATTAGCTTCCTTGTCAAATATTAATGACCTACATTTTTCTTATGTCAACGCTTGTTGAACTACTTTGCTAGGTTGGTGAACTAACCCTTCCTCTTTTTTCCATGGGTATGCACGGTTGAGGTATGAGTTTTAAGGCCAAGCAAACTTCAGCCTAACACACTAAAGCAAAGGAAATGAAACCGAAAGCACTATCCACCTCCATGTCAAAACCTCAAGAAATTAGTCATAAGATTAGCCTTAAACACATAGTCATTAACCCCTAATACAAACATCTTTGGGGCACTTATTCTAGTACTCCAAGTGAACTACTTGCGAGTGCACTTGTAGTAGCTAAAACTGTGTCAATCCGGAGGAACAGTTTGATCTATGAATTGATTTCGGCTGTTATTTTTTGTTATTACTAATCTTGTTACTTGATAGTACCAGGTGTACATTAAGTTGATTGGTTTAATTCAAGTCTAGTAGTTCGATCGTTACCAATGTTCGTGAAATATATTTAGTGGTTGTAAATTTGTAACTTTATATAACACCACCTAAAGCTATATTCTCCAGTACTCTCCTCTGTGCAAGGTACTCATGATCACCAGCAATGCAATTCGACTCCCTAGCAGTACATTCACCTCAATGTGACAATTTGCCTACTCTGACTCCTAATTATCACGTCACTGTTACAGTTTCTTCAACAATAAAGTTGCTTTTGCCCATTACTACTATAGGCTGAAGTAAACCGGCAATTAGTCACTAAAAACGTTCTTGTTCTTGGCCTTAGGGAAAAAAATTGTTCAATAGAAGAATTTTTTTTTTTTTTGGGATTCAATCGTTGATTTTCTTCAACAAAAGCTAAAAGGAAAACAATACAATCTTTGGCTCAATATACAAGTACTCGATAACCAATGGCTTTAACAGAGGCTACAACAATACATCTATATATCTATATAACTATATCTAAAAATAAGTAAAACAACATGGTGCTACCAGTTGTCTAACTATTGGCTATATGCATATTGTTTCATTCACTTATATATATATATATATATATATATATATATATATATATATATATATTGGAGAAAGACTTGTAAATATCTGTATATTTAGTACAATGATAAGGGTCTTAAAGGCTTCCCACCATCTCGGCAATTTCATACAACCCCCCTCCGCCCAAAAAATTTTTATGCTTTATTTGAAGGATTTGAATTTCAAATTTTAGATTACCTCTCAATCTACAACCTCCATCTCAACCACCTCCTTTAAAATCATATTTAATTTTTTAAAGTAAAAATCCCAACTATCAAAACTATATTCGAATTTCTAATGGCAACCATTATAAGATTAAAAAAACCGTATCTTTTAAGCAAAAACTTATAGGGGTGGTTGCTGCACAACAACCACCATAACTAGGTAAATCTATGCCGTATATTTATTATAGTATGATCTAAACCGTTGATTTATTTTAGTATTTAAATGAACAGAAATGCATTATAAAAGTTGTGAAATATTTATAAATTTGAGCAAAAAATATTTTTGTAAGGCTTGTTTGAGTTTGATATGCCTCAACCTTCAAATTTTCCGACGACCCTTTATATTTTTTGGTTAACGTTCAAAAAATTTCAGCAACATGGTCAAGTCGGGCAACACAAATCCGACGAGAAGTCAATGAAGGGTCGCTGAAAATTTTTTGTTGCCCAACATGACCATGTCGCCGGAATTTTTTTTAACGACAACTGGAAAATATGAAGGATCGTCGAAAAATTTAAAGATTAATGGTGATACATATCAAACTCCATATAAGCACCACAAAAATATTGTTTCCTAAAAATTTATGAATATTTTATGATTTTTATAAAGCATTTTTGTTCATTTAAAAGCTCAAATAAATCAACGGTTCAGATCATTGTATAATAAATATACGGTGTAGATTTACTTAGTTAAGGTGATTGTCGTACAGTGACAACCACTATAAGCGCATCCATCTTTTAATTGTTAAACATCGCTATAACAGCATAATTAAGTGACAAAATGAGATTAAAAAAGGATGCAGTTGTAATGGTTGTCACTATATGACAACCACCACAATTAAAACAATCTTCAGCGTTCACGTGTCTTTGATTGATCTTAGCCGTTGATTTTATTTTTGTTATTAAATAGTTGAAAATGTATTATAAAAATCACAAAATACAATATCGGTGACTATTTCTTCCTCTGGTTTCCGGCGATAGGGTTGTTCAACGTTTGGGCGACAAGCTTGCCGGCGGTTATAATTTTCGATTAAAGAACGTGCTGCGTGGCCTTCAAAATTCCAAAAATTATAAACACATTCTTAGTATTGAGATTCAAACTCAGGCCACACATGACACAAGCAAGGCACTAACCATTCAACTACACAAACTTTTAATGTTGTAGGCACAGAATTCATTATAAGTACCGTCACCATGCTTGTCAAAAATTTTTAAAAAAAACACCGACAAACAATAAGCAGCGCAAACCACACGAACCACTCAAACGCAGCCCGTCTTCTCGCCGGAACACTAGCCTGCATCAGCCTTGACGTTGAACATGAGGGAGGGGATGCTAAAACATGACCATTAGCCATCCTAATACGAGAGAGAGGTGAGAGAGGAGGAGGCGGCGACATAACAATCGAGCACCGCCTGCAAGCTTCTCGCCCAAATGTTGAACAACTCCGTCGTCGAAAACCAGAGGAGGAAGGATATTGGGAATCGCCGAAAATCAGAGGAAGAAGAAGTCGCCAGAAACCAAGGGAAGACAGAAATTTTGAGTCAGTTGCTATGATTGTCACCGGAAAACAACTAGAAAATATTTTTTTCTTTTTAAAAATTAAGTTTGTATTTCTAATGTAATTGAAAAGTAACCAAGCAATGTCATATAAAAATTATTTTTATCAATATTTATATATATATTTTGTGTTTTTTATAATTCGTTGTTTACTATTTAATAACAAAAATAAAATCATTGATTAAGATCAATCAAAGACATGTAAACGCTCAAGATTATTTTAATTGTGATGGTTGTCATATAGTGACAACTATTATAACTTTTTACTTAAAAAATACCCAATAAACACTATTCACACCAAACTTATCAAGTATTTATTGATTTTTTTAAAAATAGAAGAAAATATTTTATTATCAGTTATCCTTTCTATTAAAAAAATAAAAAGTTAACAATTTTCCCAATGCATAGCACTCTCCCCCATAAACTCTTTATCAACCAAAAAAAAAAAAAAAGCATCTCTCATGGTTACCATCCAATTCAAACCCCCCCGACCCACCAAAAATTATGTTTTATTTTATCATTTACATATGTATATGATGGTGATGAGTAAAAGAGAGAAGTCAATTTGAAACATTTGGACAACGATCAGGTTGTAATCAAAAGAGTGAAAGGCGTGCTGTTTCTTTTTTTTTTTTTTCTTTTTTCTTTCCCTCACTCTGCAATCTTCTTTTCTAGTTTTTTTTCTTTTGTAATTTTGCATTGAATTTGGGTATCTATATGATGTTGGAAGTGGATTCAAAGCGAAGAGAAGAAAAGTAAGAATTACAATGGTGATAAGATGGAGCAAGCCCTTGTGGGCTGGACTGGGTGGTTGTAGTGGCTTCATGCAGTTGTCTTTCACTCATGATCACAGTACATACCTGTGTTCGGCATATACATCTAGAATTGTAACTCCTCAATTTTACCCTTTCATATTGGAGTTTAATTGTTACAAACTAATCAATTGATAATTATTGTGGTTTACGTACTTGAAGATGGCCAAAAATTAGGACATGTGTCATTTTATTGTTATGATAAGCCTAGAGTAGCAATTTCAGGGTGAAATGAGCACATATATCATATTATTTATATTGTTGCTTCCATGTTAACTTTGTGGAGAAAAAAGATGCAACATAGTCCGTGATGGAGATCCATCCATGACCATGAATACCTACCCTCAAGGTGCTCCAAAACAATCAGAATCAATGGCTAAAGTGCAAAAAACATGCCTAGTTTGCCTTAGTCATTTTCAGCCTTCATCCTGTTTTCGGCCTGTGAACAAACCCGGTTTTGTTCACCTTTTTACATGACCTTCCAATGGATATGATTGGGATGCAGGAGGCCTAAATTTAAGTTTAAGATGTGTTCTTTCCAATAAGACCAATTGCAAGTCATTTGGAGGTCATTTGCTACCTCAAATCAGCTGTTGAAGTCAAGTGCTCAAAACTGTTTCAGTTCTGCCCAGTTCTAGAAATGGGTCTGTTTGGACGCCCAAAGCTCCTCCATTTGGACTGAAACTTTTATGGCTTGAAAGCATATTAAAAATATTATCAAGTGGCCATAAAAAAACTCAGCCAAATTACACACTTGTGGAACTATTAACCAGCAAATTAAGAGAAGAAACTCCCTTTTACCCGGGTAAAGGCAGCAGCTGCATATTGTTCTTTTTGAGGTGCTTTTTGCTCTTATCAAGGTTTAATCCACTTGCAAATGACTTGATTAGAGTGCCAAGCTGCTGATTGAGGTCTCCCAAGCTCCCAAGGTCGACACCTAAGCCTCAATATCAACAATGAAGATGTGTCAAGCCACGGTTTAATCTAACCGTTTTTGGTGTTGTTTTGATTTTCAGGTTTTTGCCTAGTTTAGCTTGTAAGGTAGTCTAGGGCCTATGTTTTGTACTAGGAAGCTTTGTATTTAAGCCCCCCCAAGGCCCTTTGGCCGGCCATCATGTTGAGAAAATAGATTGAAGTTGAGCTTTGCTCCTTTGAACTCCCAAACTCTCTTCTAGCTTATCTCTATCTTTGGCCGGGTAGGGTGGTGATCTAGCAAGAGTCTTAACCTCTCTTTGGTGGTGTTTCTGTATCCAAGGAGTTGTTAAGGGCCCTAGTACTAAACTTGGTGGTGTTTCTGTATCCAAGTGAGGTGCTAGTTTCGGTTCTATTCACAAAACTATCCTACTTTGAGCTTGTGTTTACAAATGAAGCTTGAATCCGTCTGTTCTCTTTGCATTCTGATTTGGCTTGCTTTGGCTACCCCCCTTGAGGATACATCATATTTGGTATCAGAGCTAAGGCTTCCCAAGGCCTAAGCTTGCTGTCCAACACCCTTCCAAACACCCCAAACACATTCCCCCTCAAAAACACCAAACCGTGCCCACATTTTTCACTGGACAGAACCTCAGCACGGTCCCCCCGTGCCAAGAAGCACGACCGTGCCACTTGCCTTTCCCAGCCACATTTCATCTTCACCCACATCCAGAACTTCAGCACGGTCACACCATGCCACCAAGCACGCCCGTGCCACATCCTGTTCGTGAGGTTCCATCATATTTCAACATGAGTACTACTAGTATGACCTTGGAAGAGAAGTTTGAGGCCCTCATGAAGAACTATGAGGCCTTGAGGCAACAAAACGAAGAGGTCAAAGGTCAAAATGACTACTTGAAGCGACAACTCGGAGAATCCTTGAAGCAAAAGCGCAAGGAGATTAGGAGTTCCCGATCTTCTAACTCCTCCGATTCCGAGCAAGAAATGAGAGCGGCCACACACTCAAGCTCATCAAGTGAAGAAGAGGCCTATGGAAGAATGAGGAGAGGAAGGAAAGCAACCTCACACTATGGAGACATCAAGGTAGAGATCCCGGAGTTCGAAGGGAAGCTTGACCCCGACGAGTTTTTGGAATGGCTTCAAACCGTAGAGAGGATTTTTGACTATAAGGAGATCCCGGAGGAAAAGAAAGTGAAGCTTGTTGCCATTAGACTCCGTAAGTATGATTCTCTTTAGTGGTCTAACTTATGTGCCAAAAGAGCTAGGCAAGGAAAGGGAAAGATTCGAACATGGGAGAAAATGAGAGCCAAACTTAAAGCCCGTTTCTTACCCCCATCTTACCTACAAGATAACTACTCCCAACTTCACAACCTTGTCCAAGGTAACATGAGTGTTGAGGAGTATACTAGGGAGTTTGAGAAGTTGTTGATCAAGTGTGACTTGAGGGAGCCCGAAGAGCAAACAATAGTGAGGTATTTGGGAGGGTTAGATCCTAAATATGCTCATGTGGTAGAATTGCAACAATATACTACCTTTGATGAAGTGTGTGTCTTAGCCCATAAAGTGGAACAACAAAGAAAATCCAAGCTCCTCAAAAGAGAACCTCTCAAACCCTTTCCCGAGAGCCAACCCTTCAACAAGGGGAGCTCTTCCCCACCTTCTAAACCCACGGTTCCAACCCCTTCCACCACACAAAAGAACCAAGCTCCTCAAAAGAGCCTAACCCTTCCAAACCGTCCAAACCCCACAACCTTGAACACAAAAAGATGTTTTAAGTGTCAAGGTCTAGGCCACATAGCCTCGGAATGTCCAAATAGGAGAGTCATCTCCTTGGCCGAATGGGAAGCGACTAAGGAGGAAAAGGAGGAGGAGGACAAGGAGGTGTATTTCATGGAGGAGGTCGTGGAGGAGGCGGACGAAGGAGAGTTACTTGTGTTAAGGAGAGCCTTGAGTAGCCATAAAGGAGACAAGGAGGACCAAAGGGAAGACCTATTTCACACAAGATGCACGGTCCATGGCCAAGTGTGCTCCGTGATTATTGATGGTGGTAGTTGTGCGAACGTGGCCTCACTTAGCATGGTGGAGAAACTCAACCTCCAAGCCTCGGCTCACCCCCATCCTTACAACATCCAATGGCTCAATCAAGGTAAAGGATTGCAAGTAAATTCGAGGTGCTTGATTCATTTTCCATTGGTAAAAGTTACCAAGATGAGTTGTGGTGCGACATCATCCCCATGGATGCATGTCATCTTTTGTTGGGAAGGCCATGGTTGTTTGACCGAAAGGTGATGCATGATGGCTATTTGAATACTTATACCTTTCAAAGGATGGAAAGAAGATCACCCTTGCCCCCCTAAGCCCATCCCAACTCCACAAAATTAAGCCCCAAAGGAACCAAGAGCATTCGAGCTTACTCCTCACCACTAAAGAGCTACTTCTAAAGGTCTCACACCATGAGTTCAAGGACAATTTGAGGGCAAATTCTCCTCAACGAGGGGAGGATGATGGAGATCCATCCATGACCATGAATACCTACCCTCAAGGTGCTCCAAAACAATCAGAATCAATGGCTAAAGTGCAAAAAACATGCCTAGTTTGCCTTAGTCATTTTCAGCCTTCATCCTGTTTTCGGCCTGTGAACAAACCCGGTTTTGTACACCTTTTTACATGACCTTCCAATGGATATGATTGGGATGCAGGAGGCCTAACTTTAAGTTTAAGATGTGTTCTTTCCAATAAGACCAATTGCAAGTCATTTGGAGGTCATTTGCTACCTCAAATCAGCCGTTGAAGTCAAGTGCTCAAAACTGTTTCAGTTCTGCCCAGTTCTGGAAATGGGTCTGTTTGGACGCCCAAAGCTCCTCCATTTGGACTGAAACTTTTATGGCTTGAAAGCATATTAAAAATATTATCAAGTGGCCATAAAAAAACTCAGCCAAATTACACACTTGTGGAGCTATTAACCAGCAAATTAAGGGAAGAAACTCCCTTTTACCCGGGTAAAGGCAGCAGCTGCATATTGTTCTTTTGAGGTGCTTTTTGCTCTTATCAAGGTTTAATCCACTTGCAAATGACTTGATTAGAGTGCCAAGCTGCTGATTGAGGTCTCCCAAGCTCCCAAGGTCGACACCTAAGCCTCAAGATCAACAATGAAGATGTGTCAAGCCACGGTTTAATCTAACCGTTTTTGGTGTTGTTTTGATTTTCAGGTTTTTGCCTAGTTTAGCTTGTAAGGTAGTCTAGGGCCTATGTTTTGTACTAGGAAGCTTTGTATTTAAGCCCCCAAGGCCCTTTGGCCGGCCATCATGTTGAGAAAATAGATTGAAGTTGAGCTTTGCTCCTTTGAACTCCCAAACTCTCTTCTAGCTTATCTCTATCTTTGGCCGGGTAGGGTGGTGATCTAGCAAGAGTCTTAACCTCTCTTTGGTGGTGTTTCTGTATCCAAGGAGTTGTTAAGGGCCCTAGTACTAAACTTGGTGGTGTTTCTGTATCCAAGTGAGGTGCTAGTTTCGGTTCTATTCACAAAACTATCCTACTTTGAGCTTGTGTTTACAAAGGAAGCTTGAATCCGTCTGTTCTCTTTGCATTCTGATTTGGCTTGCTTTGGCTACCCCCCCTTGAGGATACATCAGTCCGCTTGAGAAAGTTGTTTATATTTGTATGCTCCTCTCTAGTTTCTAATTGATGTCATGCTAGGCCCATCATTTTCCCATTATTTAACCTTGATTTTGGATTGATTTCTACTATTTATTCAAATTGAATAATCCTTTGTGTAAATTATAAAAGTTGTTCTTCTGGCTTGCTGAATTGGCGAGCTCATCTTTGCCGAGCCCTTTTTTTCATGTTTTTTTTTTGGGGGGGGGTGTTGGTTTACAATTTACATTCATGTTCATTGAGCTTTTGTAATCTAACATGCTCAAAGGTTGGAGCAGAAACATCTCAGATTCAACAATCTAAAGTAATACAGTTCTAGGATTGAGTAATTGAAATTTCTATGACAAGGGCCAGAAGGGAAGCCAAGGACCATGCAGGTTATTGTAATCTAAGCTTGCAACTTTTGTTGAGCTGCTGACGGAATAAAGTGAAAGGTCGAGTAGACATGAGGCTCTTATGATGTCCTTGATACACCCAAGAGCATCAAATCTTTACTATTAGTTGCTGGTAGTCACAAGGCTGGAAAATTGCTTCTGAATAGAATGGGAGGGCAGCCAAATGGTGTTCTTATTTCGTGATTGATGCTAATATCAAATAGACTGAGCCTGGACTACTAGATTGTTTCCCTTAAATAATTTTTGGATACATTGCATTGACAAATTTTATAGGCATCTTCAACCCAAGTATGCAAAAAAGTACGAATATTGAAGGCAAAATGCTCAGGTTTCTTTTACTGGGAGTTGCCCTTGAGTGAAATCAATGTGTTTCATTCATTAAGGTCACATGTTACTATGTTAGTGTACTGTGGGACATATTCATTTGTTCCACTCCCCCACCAAACAGAATTTTTATAAGTATGTCGTTTTAAGTTGCAGTCATCTTTAAATAAATTATCATTATCTCTAAATAAGTTATTAATCATCCTCAAAAGGGTCAATTCTACTATATCTTTTACTTTAACTGGTCTTATAAAAAAAATTGTATAAAATTTGTTACAATACCTCATGCGTATTATTTGCATAATGGATTGTTACAATACCTCAGTGTTCATCTCCTTTGTATTCTTATCCATTCAAGTTTTGTTTTTAAATTTTACTTTTTTATTTTGTTTTGTGCTTCAGTTTGACTCAAAGTTTTCATTTTTTCCATTGTTCCCTATTAACTCCCTTATTAGGAATTTTCCTTTTTCCTCATCAAGTATTATTTTATTAATCTAAAAATCTATAAAAAAGCATATCAATGCATTCAACTTTCTTTTCTAGATCTATTGTTATTCGAGTTCATAAATAGATAAAGAATTTAACATTTTACATTATATTACATTTAAATTTGATTCACGGTGCATTAGCACGGGTCACACGCTAGTAGTTAATAATCAAAGAAGTAATTACTTTAGACATACTTAATAGTATGTAACAGAAGAAACGAAAAGTTTTCAACAATATTTTTTTAGCGTACACTTTTTATGACTACTTATCATATCAAATTTCTAAAAAATATCATGTTGAATAAATGGAGGTATAATTATTAATTAATTATTAATTAATTGTTATAGAACATTAAAAAGTTTATTTTAGTAAAGACAAAGTTTTAACTGCCAGAATACCATTGTAATATTTGGACCGATCTATAAATATGGGGTTGAGCATTGCGTCACTAATAACAAAACCAACATTACACATTCATCCTAAATAAAAGAAAAATTGTTTTCAAGCTAATTGAATCCTAATTTCTAGACCTGAAAAAACAAATCCTAATTTCTAAAATCTAAAGGCAAGGCTAGAAGTAGCCACTATAATCATTAAGCATTACAATCACAAGAAGTTTTTGTAACATTATGAATTAATACACCTAAAAAGGTATTAAATTAATAGTTTTGTACTAATGCTAAGATCATTAAAAAAAATTAGTTTCAATTCCATCAAATGAAAATTGACACAATACCATACTCAGTAATATTGTTCACTATGTCCACTAGATTGGAATATAATGGTGCCATTACTAACTATAAACTCGATTGGAATACTAATTATTATTAAAGTTTGTTCCATAATATGAGGTTCATGATAGCTTTACGCTTGTATGGTTGTGTTTGGCAATAGCGTTTTGAGTAGTGTTTACTGTATTGACTTGGGACGTGTTCGGTAACAGCATTTTGACTAAATCAATACACTCATCAAGTAATTTTTAGTGTTCGGTAACATAGTGTTTTGAGTAGTGTTTAGTGCATTGACTTGGGGCGTATTGGTAACAGCATTTTGACTAAGTCAATACACTCATCAAGTAATTTTTAGTGTTCGGTAACATAGTATTTTGACTAGCGTTTCAAGTAGCGTTTAGCGTTTTAAGCAGCGTTTCTGAAAAGCTAATAGTATTAACATTTAGCATTTAAAAGTAGCGTTTCATATTTTTTTACCAAAAAATATTCTTACGAAATTTTATATTTGGAAATTATCTATATCCTTTTATCTCAATTTACATTAATCAGTCAACCCAACAGCTAAATTTACCGAACACATTTATTTCAACTGCTCATCTAAACAGCTATCCGCTAACAGCTAAATTAGAAACGCTATCCACTGCCTGAACCGCTGTCCGCTACCTGAACCGCTATCCGCTACTTGAACCGCTAATTTTGCCGAACAGGGCCTTGATCAATACACTAGTTAGTCAATCTTTAGTATTCGATAACCTGGTATTTTGACAAGCATTTCAAGTAGCACTTAGCATTTTAAGTAGCGTTTCTGAAAATCTAACAGTATTAACTTTTGGCATTTAGAAATAGCGTTTCATGTTTTTAGCCAAATAATATCCTTTGGAAATTTTATATTTAAAAATTATCTATATCCTTTGATGTCAATTTACATTAATCAGCTAACCTAACAACTAAATTTATCGAAGAAATTTATTTCAACCGCTCATCTAAACAACTATCTACTAACAGCTAAATTAGAAACGCTATCAGCTACCTAAATAGCTATTCGCTGCCTGAACAGCTATTGGCCACCTGGACAGCTAATTTTGCCAAACAGAGCCTATGTGCAACATTTGAACAAATGTATATGTAGCCTTTATTTTAATGATCCTCATTAATATTATAAGTCAGATTGCGTTGTAACTTCATAGAAAATGAGTATCATGTATATTAAATTTATTAACTTGTAATTAGTATGGACCCTTTCCTTTGTACGGTGCATCTTAATTCTAAAATATGTCTCGAAAAAATAAACTACATTGAAATTAAACAATTATCCATCCCCCCCCCCCAAAAGGCACTTATGTATGTGTGTAGAATGTAAATCTTATGCAGCCCAAAAAAAGGAAAAATAAAGATGAATATTTACGACAAATGGTTAAAGAGGCAAATTATAAACATGTATACAAAATTCAACGCGTTTATCCGCAACTGCAAAAAGGACTCGAATAGAGAATACAAAGAACCAAATAAATATCTTTTGTTGAAATTGTTTTTTCAATCATTAGAACTCCAGGATGGAAAAAAATTATTAAAAATGCAATCAATAGCATTAATATGCAAGTATCAGCTAAGGGCAAAACAAAATAAAAATGTCACCTTATTGTTGGGACGACTTTAGCTGGCGAAGTCCCCAGACTACTGTCTTACTTTTAAGTAAACTGCTTTCATTTAGCTACTTCTACTTATACACTATTGTAACGCTATAGCACTTCTGCTTCTTGATTATGCTCAATTACTACTACCATTGGTCCTTGTACGGCTCAATTACACATTCTTATGGCAACCACATGCATCACCTTACTTCAACAACCTAATCCAGGCACATAACAAAGTACTATGTAGAATATGAGACCAATGTTATAAGTTTTTATCTGCACTACTAACATAAGTATCCATGTGAGAGAAAAATGTATGCTTAAACCCAATTTGCAGAAGTGTTGTGCCCCTAGGAACTCAACTCCACTACATCAAAGAATGTTTTTATTGTCCCATTAAGTGACATAAAAAATAACACCGTGCTTAAACCCAATTTGGAGAAGTATCATACCCCTTAGATTCTAAGAAAGATATAGGTATAAAACATATGAAGACTAAGAAGAATGGACAATCACTAACTTAAAACAAAGGGCTGGAGAAACTGAACCTAAACAAAAAATTTACAAATTAAATAAATGAATGATAAATAAAGAAAAAAGTAATGAACTCATACCCCATCCATCATTGACCCTTCCAAGGGGAGGGGGTCTATCATGCTATACAGTTGCAAATACTTGCATAAGATTAAGTCAATTTGCAAAAATCATAGGCTCAACAATAGAAACCAAGTTAAATACTTTTAAGCAAATAATTTGCACATAAAAAGAATTATGACCAATTATAGCAGAAGATGTACATAGTCTACATCTACACTGTCCAATATGACAAGGAAGAAATAAGAAATATAAGGCTAAATAGAGAGCAAAATGGCAACCTATTTAGCATGGTTCGAAGAGATCAGAGACAGCATCAGTTTAGGTAGGAGATCTTAAGCTTCAACTTCTTAAATTAATTAAATGTCCCTTCATTACATTGTAATCTTTAATGATGTTATGAAGGATGAGGTAGACAAAGTATCTTCCACAGTAGCCCTCCTCAGCCCGAGCACATTGATTTAAACAATATGTTTAGAGAGAAAGAAACACATATCAATGGAAAGGCATAGAAAAACACACGGGAGTAGTGTGTTTTTCCTTTATTAGTTGGGGGGTGTTCCCAAGGAACCAAACAAAGGATTTCTCGAAAACAAATAATTGAGAGATAACAAAAAGCTAGGAAGCATACTTAGAAGAATCATAAGTTATTATCGACCTCTTCAATTTAGCACTAGAATAATGAATGGCAGAAAAACATCCAATATAAATAGGATGATAGAAAGCATATATAAGTAGTAGGCCAACTTACAAAGTCATTAGTTAGCATCTAAGTGATCAGAGCTTATAAAGTGTCACAGCATCGCATTGATGACACAATGTAGACTACTCATAATCAAATCATAAACCTCATAATATTTTGAAGATGGGTGAGCATATGAACGGCCAAAAAGGTACAAAAATGGCAAAGTGTCGAATTATAGTCCTGAGTTTTATTACTTTTAACATGTGCTTGTAGATTACACAATCAAAATTCGAAGAATCCATAGGAAAACCGTAAGTTGAAAAAAAAAAAAAAAAAGAAGGCAACCCAATCTCAACTTTGTCACACAATGATGAATTTCTAGAAAAATGTTATAACAGCATGTAAACAGGAATACCTTAAATTTACCAAAGGATTGCACAACAATTGTGTTGCAGTTAAATAATAAATACCAAAATGCTATTACAAATTTGAAACCATCCAATGAAGCAAATTGAGCTATATTCAAACCTAAGAACAAAAAAACTGCAAGTCAAGAATGGAAACAAAGTTAAGTAACAAACTCCAAATGATGTCCTCGTTTTAAGAAGAGCATTCTAACTGTACCTCGAAACCTATCTCATGGATCACCCAAAAGCATATTGATCGGGAAGACAATGCTACAGTTGTAGGCAAATAAAAAAATTGTAATATCTGGACTTAGAGTTATTGTAGTCATCAAACCCCCAACTTGCAGCCAAACTTAAACCATCATATTCAAAATTCAAAGTTAAATTAATCCTCCCCTCCCCCAGCCCCACCAAAAAACCCTAAATAATTAAAACTCAAAAAAATAATCACAAAAAAATAATCATAAAAAAGGTTACCAACAAATTGTGAGATTCTCTACTATGTATCTATATATGAAATATATAGCCAAACTTCCATGGCTATGGTACCATATGGGAATTAATACTGTTGGTTTTTTTCCTTCAATTTGCTAATCTGCTTGACTTCTCCATCTCCCTGGGAAGTTATTTTGGACAGTAAATGACAGGCAAAGAGAGATGAATACCCAAAAACTGATATAATTTTAGTATTTTGCTAGAAAATAAATCCTATAATTGAAAAACATTACTCAGCAAATCCAATGGATGGTTGTTCATAAACTAATATCCCTGAGAGGTGCTAACTTGATACTTACTGATAGGGTAGCCTAGTATTGTAATTGCAAATTTATAACTCGAGAGCAGTGTCCACTTTTTACAAATCAATAATAATTAAAATTAGACCCATATCAATAATATGCAATAAGGTTAAATCCTAGAAAAACATGTACAAGGATCGTTATAGACCCATTCGGCCAACACCCCCCCCCCCCCAAAAAAAAAAACCTTCCACCAACTCAAGAAGTAGGAGCCCATATACATATCCAAAATGGGAACCATAGCTTTGACAAAGGAAAAAGCCAAACCCCAAATCCAGGGCTTCAAATCATCATCGGGAGCACAGAACAAAGATAACCTCCTGGTCAATGGGGTAGAGAGGACATTTTCAGCACCTCTAGTAGCCACCATTTAAAAAGTCGAGAGGACAACTGGGAAACTTAAGCATCATGTGAATAATTTTTGGCATGGCCACTGAGGTCCAAAAAATTTTTTTTAAAATACAAACATGTAAAATTTCAAATAAAATTTAGAATTTATTTTACCAAAATACCCCTGATAATTTTTTTTAATAAATGAGCAACAGGTGGACATACTTTTTACCATGAGTATGCAGTATGCTTCTTCACTTGTTTATGGATTCCAACATACCAATTTCTTCTACAAAAATTGAGAAAGGACAAAGGAGCAACTCTTGATTGCATCATCTTCTAAATTGAATTGCCTATTTTCAATGAAGTTTAAGGTAGAGCATCTCATGTGATAACTGAAAGTTACAGAAGAGTACCCTAGGAGTAGGGAAGGACACAAAGGCTGGGGTGGCAACTATTACCGTATTCCAGACAACCCTATGGAACCAGGTAAAAGCAATTCCTCAAGGCTACCATGAAACCATATGAATTGCCTATGTATAGCCCAATGAATTTTTCGTTCAAGGCTAGCAACTATTATTTGTATATTCTAAACAACTATGCAAAATACTATCGATTCAGCTTTTATTGATAGTGTGTAGTTTTTTAAGTTGAAGTGTATACATGTCTATCAAGACAATGACAACTAATTGCAGATTGAAAACTTAGGGGATCATTGTTGATATCCTTGAATAGAAAATTCAAGAATAAGGGAGATAACAATGAAATGTATCAACTATGAGTAGTTAGTAGTTACACCTCCTCATATTGATTGAGCTCTAGTAAAATAACTTAATCTTTCCTTTTCTTTCTTCCAATCTTGTTCATCACTAGGCAGAATTAAAAAAGGCCTTTGAACCGATAATGGTGAAGCTCACAAATCTACTTCCAATCTTCAAATCTATGTCTTCTTAGACGCAAACATGGGTAGAGTATTGAAATTCTTATGCTTAGTGACCTCAAATAGAAAATCTACTTGAAACCCTAACAAAGAAAACCAAACAGGGAACATTAACTGCCAAATTAAGATAAATAAATTAAGATACATAGTTTTATAAAAAGAACATTGTGGTTTGACAGATGGGAGAAAGCTAACACTCTCATACAATGTCAAACACAACTAACAATCACAACTTCACAATTTAAACAATGACTTCAGAAACACACATATAAGAAACAATAAACAAATTACCTCGGAGACTTTGAAACAAACAAGTCAACTTCACCATGTTATTAGCATATTGGATTATTATGATGTACATACCAACTGTGAATGCAAAAGAGGTACATTTCTAGCATGACCCACATAGTATATCCAACATAGGACCTGCAAAACCAAAATACGGTCACACCTGTGAGTAGGTCTACAGCAGCACAGCATAAAACATAGAGGTATGTACATCAAGCCATTTTGAGCAAGTCACAGTTACATATCATATATAGGTAGATCTAATCAAACATATGAAAAATTAAAATGAAACCCATAATACTAAAGCAAAGCCGAGTAAACGTATCATCCAAATATTACTGCTCGATCCCAACCAAGAAAGAAAAAAGAAGAATATTGGAAACCATGAAGATTATTTGAAATTGCAAATTACAGAGCAAAACAGAAACTTCATAGTGCACGGATCATCCAAACATTACTACAAAAAATGGAGATAAACTTCATGATTATCACTGATCATATTCAAAATTTGGAAGAAGTGAAGAAATATTATCGGATTGTTTGAAAAAACAAAGTTACAAAAGCATATTGCCTTCCCTTTTGCTATTAATCATATTGCTGCCACCGTCTTCGATGTATTTCTTCCTTTGTTTAAGGAGATAGTGATGGTAACTTGGTAGTTAATTCCACACCCACTATCTTCCAATTTCGAATTTTAGGTTGTAGTTAGGTTGTAGTGGTAGCGTGGCTGGTGTTCCTATGCCATTATCTTTGACATAACAAAATTATACGATAGTGATAATGATTGATTCTAAATAAAATTAAGCCAAACAAAATTCAACATTCAAGTAAAATTTAACCCCAACAAATGAAATTAACTCCAACCTGATAGATCGAATTATACAATTGAATGAAACACAATGAGAACTCACCTATTAAAGTTTGCAACTATTTCTCATATGGGTAAGTCAGAATTCCAAACTCGGAGAATTGGGCCAAAAAATCACAGTTGGAGGAGAAGATAGAGATGCACCAAGTGATGAGAACGACATGAGAGTGAGGTGGAGTAGCAACCAGCAAATTTCCATGAAGAGATGAAGGAATCAGGGGTCCTGATTTGTTTGGGGGAATAGTTATCGGAGAATTAAGGAGCAGTATTGGTACAACTATGAGAGACGGTGTGGAGGGGTAGGAGAGGGAAGAAGAAGAAGAGAAAGAAACCATGACAAATGAGGCATTAAATGAGGTGAGGTAGTGGGAGGTGAGGATAGGGGCAGTTATCGATGATCGAATTATCGATTTTTTTTTTTTTAAGGCAAAAAATTATGTTGTTTCCAATCAACGACTACGATTCATAACACTAAATTATCAATGGTTTTGGCTAACTTAGGCCCTGTATTTTGCTTAGGTCCTTTCGATTTTATCAATCTCAATTCACTTCAATCTATTTTAATTTACTTCAACCAACTTCAATCTACCTAAAAAAAATACCAATCTCAATTCAGTTCAATTCACTTCAACCTACCTCAATCTACTTCAACTCACTTCAACCTACCTCAACCTACTTCAACCCACTTCAACCCACCCTTTCATAATTTTAATAATTTGTAAAGTGTCATGTGAGATATAATTATTTTTGTAAAGTAGCATGATTTAAAAATGGTGAAAATTTATAAGTAAATTGGGGTGGGTAAAAGGGTGAAGTAGGTTAAGGTAGTCTTCTCTAGTGAGAGAGTAAGAAAATCTAGAGAGAGAAAGATAGGAGTATGCCTTCTTGGTTTGATTTCCAGCCTTTGTTCTGCTTCTTCTTCTTTCTGCGTTAATTTCAATGGCCCCCTTAGAACCCAAATCTCCAAATCCTTGCCTTCATGCTCCTTCCGTCACCCATTGGAGCCCAACTCGTTCTTCACAAAACCGAGTTTAGCAATATGTTTTCTGAACATGATGCCCAGAAATTTCACAACAGGCACTCTTCCGGTTCATAGGCACCTGATTTGAGTTTTCAAAGCCTTCTGATGATGGTATTTATGAGTTCCATCTTATTCACTATCTCATATCTACAAAAATTTGGTCTAATTTCCCTAGCCAGATGAATTTCAAGGCGGTTTTTGGTAGTCAAAATCTTGATCTTTACTGCACGGACCGACAATTAGCAACCCCAATTGCCAGATCTGCGTCACCCAACACTAGAAATGTATCTTGGGTGAAGATCTTTCAAGCCGTTTTTTGGGCAGGCTCTTCGAATTACTATCTGGCCGGTGATCGAAGCTGCACGATTTTTCGGGATCCCCAAATTTCATCTAGCTTCGGCTACAGAGGAACACCGATTCAGCCATTCTGCATCCTATTGGGTAGGCTTTTTGAATTGTTTGTCGATTTGGCTACATCGAAGGTATGGTTTCTATTCTATTACCCCTTCCCTTCTCCTTTACCCTGCCCCTTGTCTAGAGTTATTAAGCACTTGCTCTGATATGTTTTGTTATGGCATGGATTGTAGCAATAGAATTCCCAACACCTCTAGTTAGACCTTTGGCTTGAAACTTAGATTGGATATTGTTCAATCTTACCCGTGTATCCTGTCTGGGGTTGCAGCTTGCTCTTCATGGTTTCTTATTATTGGAGTAATGATCATTATTACTATATCTCCCTATAAACCAGGTTGTCTCGCAAAAGAATTTGGACCGGCTCGTTAGGTCGGCCTGTTGGATGTGCTGCAAATTTTCTAATCTCATATAGGAGTTCACGTTGAATGATAATTGGAGCTCCATTGGTACTATGTTTACCAATTGCAACTCAAACTTGTTTACCATTGCTACTTGGAGATTGAATTGCAGTAACCCTTATTGGATGCGCGGCTTGATCATTTGCTCTTGGAAAGTCATGTTTACTTTGTGCTTAATGTCTAAAATGCACTCATTAAGCGTGACTCCTTGTGTTCACTGTCTAAGCTTCAGCAGCTATACATCTCTTTTTTTATGTTATGGCTTAACAATCAAGTTTTCATCTCATGCCCCTTCATGTCTGAATTGTATCTGCAGATGTTCCACTCACAATTGTGATTATTGCTCCATCTCTTTATGATCTTCCAGATGGCCGCTGGATTAAGCTAAATTCTAGTATTGATAATGTTACTTCTCGCTATGGCGAGAAGCCTACTTTACTAGAGGATTGGCTTGGTTACATATCTAGTTTTTGGTCATTGAAGAGCCTTCATCATTTTAAGACCTTATATGTCATACTACAAAGCTCTTTTACTTTTGGTCATTACATAGCTTTTTCCCATTTCTATGGCTATTATGTGAATTGTATAAGGAGTACACATCGTTCTCCACAAGGTCTCTGGTTAACATCGGAAACTTACCCTTATGAGACTCTTCAAGTACTCTCATCCTCTGGGCAAACTCATCAAGTCTGTAACAAGTGTTATGGTGAGAGAAATGCTTGCTAAGATTTATCTCTCTTGCATTTCCAAGACCCTTATTCAGACTGCCTTCGGGCCCAGACAATTGTATGTATATATCTTGTTGTGTTTCTTACTGGTTATGACCCCTCCTTGCTCAAAAAATTACGTTCGCCTATACTGTTTTGATACAAGTGTTGGTGGGTTAATGTTGGAGTATTAGATGATCATTATGGGTGCTCCCTTTCAGGTTGAACAGCATAATGGGTCGCACTCGAGTTAAGTGATTAATCTGCCTTTAATTCTTTGCCAGGAAACATGTAAAGGGCATGAAAGGAAGAATTTAGGGGATGAAAACAGTGCTTCGAGTTCGACTAAAGGCTTGTGTTTCCTTTTTGCGAATGAAGAGCATTGCTCTTCCAAGGCTAATTATTTGACCGCCTTTGGGCCTAGGAAAATTATGCTTATAAAGTCTTGTATTAATCCTGCTAATGTACATATACACCCAAGCAAGTATATGTCACTAAATGTAGCATTTACCATACTTATTAAACGACAAGCATATGACATTTACAATAGGCGGAGGCCTACTAAACGAATTTTTTTCATGCAAGGTATAAACATCTTTTCAGCACGCCTCTCTCTTTCTGCCAGATCGTTTAACAATAACAAAAGCAAGAATCATTTCACTAATTTAAGATGGGTTGATACGAGTAAAGGTCGTCATTGCATTCTATGGCACAATAGCCATTGCACGCAGCCTTCCCGATTCATTCAAAGGTTGAAGTCACCCAATTATATTACTCATCTTTGTAAAATGTTATATGGAAAGAATATAGCAAAGATTCTGGGTGTTGACACTAGCCTTGTAGAGAAAATCCCAAATGCCATAAGAATGGGAGATCGAATACACAATAGCAAGAATTAGCATGATAATTATTAGTTGGAATACACAAGGTGCTAAAAAACCACAGGTTATTAAGGAAGTTCAATTCCTTACAAGAACCTACAAGGCTGACATGATTTTCTTACTCGAAACAATGGACAATGAAAAAAATTTGCTTAAAATCCTTCCTCAAATGGGATTTGATCACTACAACTATGTGTTACCTCTTAATCATTCTGGTGGAATTACAGTCCTTTGGAACAATGGTAATATACATGCATCTACCGTTCTTAAAGAATAGCGAGCTATTCATATGCTTATTCATAATCCCCGAAAAGGCCAAAACTCCATTGGATCAGGAGTTTATGCCCCAGCTCAAGCTAAGGAAAAGGATAAATTTCTAGGAACATCTCATACAACTCAATCTTGTATTTGATGTACCTTGGTGTTTAATGGGGGACCTTAATGAACTTGCTAGCCCCAATGAAAAAAAAGGGGGACAGACACTCCCTAACAGTAAGTTCCAAAAGGCTTAATGACTTCCTTTTTGAGATTGATGCGGAATTGATCCAAGTCAAAGGTAATTTATTTACATGGAAAAAGAAAGTGCACACACATTTAATTTATGAAAGACTAGATAGAGCCATAGCCAGAAAAGATTGGCTAACCATGTATCCTAATACCTTTGAGGAACATGGCAGTTTCACATGTTCTGACCACATGCCCATCATTGTTTCTTCTGATATTGCGATAATCAGACAAAAGGCTTTCCTCTTCTGATTTCAGAACTTCTGGTGCAAATACCATCAAGTTGACACCATTATTACCAAGAATTGGAGAGTCAATTTCACAGGAACGAACATGTTCAAATTAGCAAAGAAGCTTAAAATTATCAAGCACGAAGTTAAAGGATGGTCGAAAAACCACCTTGGCAATTTGCATAATAAAATAGCACACAACACGCAAAAAATTGATTATGTGGAGGAAAAGCTCCTATCTAATCCGGAGAGTTTTCGCCTTAACGCGTGGATGACACACCTCCTGAAGCAGAGACAAAAAAATGATGTTTTTTAACTAAAAATATTGTGGAAAGCTCCGACGGAAAGAATGGCTACTAAAAGGAGACTGAAATTCTACTTTCTTCCAGCGTAGAGCCAACACAAGAAGGAAAAAGAAAATGATTATCAAACTCGAGATGACTGCGGTCTATGGATCGATGATCATAAAGAGATTGTTGACAAATTCACTGCGGATTTCTTCAAATGCTTTAAATCAAGTCGCAATGGTCAGCGCACCCTAACCCACCTTGGGCTCCCTAGTCTAATTTTAGATCTTGAAAATACCGAACCTATTAGACTTTCAAATTTGGAGGAGGTAAAAACCGTCCTGTTTAGCATTGACTCCAACAAAACTCCAGGACCTGATGTGTTCGGAGCATGTTTTCTTAAGACCTACTGGAATATCATTAAAAAAGACCTATTCAACTGTACCCTAGAATTCTTCACGAAGGGAAAGATTTTAAAAGAACTTAACCATACTTTCATAGCACTCATACCCAAAATTGAAAATCCAGTACAGACAAACCAGTTTAAGCCAATAAGCCTATGCTCCACTATTTATAAGATTATTGCAAAGATACTCATTAATCGATTAAGACCACTGCTTAATAAAATAGTCTCACCTTTACAAAGTGCCTTTATTCCTGGTAGATCTATCCATGATAATATCCTCATGTCTCACGAGATTATGCACAAATTCAAGAACCTAAAGGGCAAAGCATCCTGGGTTGCCATTAAACTAGATTTGGAAAAAGTATACGACAAAATGGAATGAGACTTCATTATGCAATGTTTCCAAGAAATAGGCTTCCATCCAACCTGGAACAAATGAATCAAAGAATGTATATCATTCGTTTCATACTCTGTTATCGTTAATGATGAACCTAATGGGTTATTTACCCCGACTAGAGGAATTAGACAAGGTGATCCCCTCTCTCCATATACATTTATTATTTGTGGAAGTCCTAAGTTTATGGCTAACTAAAGAGGCGGCTAATAGAAAATCTGGAATAGGGCTCAAATTTTGCCCATGATCCAACAGTGTTCCCGACCTACTCTTTGCAGATGACTATCTAATTTTTTGTAAAACTACTCCTGCAAGCTGTGCACAGCTAAAGTCACTACTAGATAAATTCTGTAATAATTCAGAACAACTTATTAACTATCAGAAGTCGGTACTCACGTTCTCGCACAATGCCTCCCCACACCAGAAAGAAGTAGTTACGGGTATTTTTAATATTCCTCACGGAGCATCTTTAGGTAAATATTTGGGTTGTCCTCTCTTTCAAGGTCGACCTTCCAAATCTACCTTTAAAGAGATTATCGACAAAGCCACTGCCAAACTTCAAGGTTGGAAAGCGAACTGTTTATCAAAAGCAGGAAAAACAGTCCTAATCCAATCACACTTAGAATCACTCCCAGCGCATACAATTCAATGCTTCCAGGTTCCAACAACTACTAGTCACCACCTAGATAAACTCAATCGAAACTTTTTTTGGAGCCACACAAACGCCGAAAAAGGACTACCACTTGTTGCGTGGAAAAAACTCTGCTTACTTAAAAGTAAAGGCAGACTAGGATTACGAAAAACAGAAGCCGTCAATAAGGCATTCCAATGCAAGCTAGCCTGAAAAATTCTTACCAATAATTCTAGCTTATAGGGTCAAATGATCCGAGCTAAGTACCTTCATAAGAATGAATTCTTCAACTATAAAAACATAACACTAACTCCCCAATTTGAAAGAGTTTATTAAATTGTAGACCACTTATAAAATAAGGATTTATGTGGCAGATAGGAAACGATAAAAGCATTTCCTTCTGGCATGATAATTGGATAGAAAATAAGAATCTACTTGAAATATTAGCTATTGATGAAGCAACTATACCTAATCCACATGCTAAAGTTTCTGAATTTATCCAACAGGATAGAACTTGGAATCTCACACAGCTCACCCCTACCTTGGGTAATCACCCGATCATGCATAAAATTCAAGGAGTTATCATTCCTGCCCACAGCAAACCAGACTCCTTCTGCTGGGGCCTGGATAATTCAGGTACCTTTAACACTAAATCAGCAACATGGATAGCACACAATAAGTCAATAAATGATTACTCAAACTGGCCCTTCAAGTGGATTTGGCAAATAGACACCATGCCAAAAATTAAAATTTTCTTACGGCAAATCTGCCACAAAGCAGTCCTTGTTCGAGGAACTTTACTCAAACGTGGACTGAATATTAATGCAGGTTGCCCAATCTACCTAGGTGACATTGAATCAATTGATCATTTATTTAGTGAGTGCCAGATAGGTAAAAAGGTCTGGGAACTAGCAGATAAGCACCAATGGTTCCCAATACAGTTCTCGCCTGATGGCTACCAGCAACTACCCGAAGCATTACAAAGGGTAAGATCCTCCTGTAATCCAAAACTGCTCCAAAAATTATCCTTTCTTATTTGGAGCATTTGGAAAGAGAGAAATGAAGTAGTCTTCGAAAACAAGTTTTTACTCCTCTAAGATGCCTTATCAAAGCAAAGAAGGCATATGTCGAATGTAGAATCCGATCTTGTTTATTGGATGATTATTCACCGAGGGGATTCTCTTCTACCCCTCCCAATCCCTTCCACCTTGTAAGGTGGAACCCCCCACCTCCAGGATTCGTCAAAATCAATTTTGACGGATCACTCCTCAACTCATCAGTAGCAGAAGGTTACATACTACGTGACTGGGCGGGCAAACTACTCAAAACAGGAGCTGCTAATTATGGGTCTACTTCAATCATGGTAGCTGAAGCAAAAGCACTGAAGGATGAAGTTAATGCGGCCACACAAGCAGCTACAAGAGTCTTGATTGAAGGTGACAATACTACAGTAATCCAAGCACTAGCAGGCACAATCCAAGTTCCTTGGAAGATCGCCACAATTATCGAAGATATTCGTATATGGTTAAATAAGGACACCCAGTTTCAAGTCAAACACATCTATTGAGAGGTAAATATGGTGGCTGACTGGCTTTCTAAATTTGATCACTCTATCACGAATTCGTTTTCTTCAGATGTCTGCTTCTCCCCAATGTTTGGTGCTATTCTGGCAGCGGATGTAGTTGGATATATTTTTGTGAGAAGAGGCACCTAATATTGGTTGTACTTCATCTTTACCATTGTAAAAAAAAAAAGGGGTTGAAGTACGTTGAGGTGGGTTGAAGTACATTGAAGTGGGTTGAATTTTTTTTACGTGATAAATTGAACTTGGTTAAAATAATGAAAGTAAATTGAAGTGGGTTGAGATGGTCATTTTAGAATTGACCCACGAAAAGAACAGGACCTAAAAAAATTAGAAAAAAAAGTATTCCATCTGCAACTATGAAATTTGATAATTTCTTATCATGTTTAAAATCCATACATTCGGGAATCATTTAATTTCTAATTGCAATTTGTAAATGTGACAAACAAATGAAGACATTGAGATATGAAAATGATTACAGGAATACATCGCACAAATTAAACGACGTAAAATATTTTAGCGCGTATCAGTGCCACCTCTATATTTTAAAATTAACAACAAATTTATATTGCTGATATATTTTGTAACAATTACGATCATACGATTTTCTTATGTTACATCTGAATTTTTCGAATACGGCCCTGTTATTTTCCTGGGTAAATTGGGGTGAGTAAAAGGGTGAGGTGGGTTGAAGTAGATTGAGGGGGGTTGAAGTAGGTTGAAGTAGGTTGAATTTTTTTAATGTCATAAATTAAACTTTAGTTGATAGTAGAAGTGGGTTGGAGTAGGTTGAAGTGGTTTTAAATATATTGAAGTAGGTTGAAGTGGATTGAGATTGGTATTTTCAAATTTACCCATGAAAAAAATGGCCCGTATATAAAAAGTTGTCATCAATAAATTTTGTAACCCAAATCGTCAAAAATAATTGACAAGTTGTGCCAACCTCCAACTTTCAGAAAAATAGTTATAAAATTGTGAAATTATCATTCTGCAAAAAAATGCACTAAAAATTACAATAACTTCATAAATTATCACATATAATTACATTCTCATTATTTTAACCCACTTCAACCACCACCAAAAAACTATACCAACTTCAACACACTTCAACCCACTTCAAAAAAAAAAAAATACCAACTTCAATCCACCTCAACCAACCTCAACCCACTTTATCCTTTTACCCACCCCAATTTACCAACAAAAAGAACAGGCTCTTAAATACCGAAATTCACTCCCTTGGCTAGAAATGACACTTTTAAAATG
Organism: Carnegiea gigantea; assembly: GCA_029747015.1. Taxonomy (NCBI): domain Eukaryota; kingdom Viridiplantae; phylum Streptophyta; class Magnoliopsida; order Caryophyllales; family Cactaceae; genus Carnegiea; species Carnegiea gigantea. The sequence continues at coordinate 185,715 of JAKOGI010001576.1, read as the reverse complement.
ATGTCTATTATGGGCTTGTTCTTTTCGTGGGTAAATGAGGGTGGGTAAAAGATTGAAGTGGGTTGAGATTGGTTGAGGTGGGTTGAAGTTGGTATTTTTTTTTGAGGTGGGTTGAAATAGGTTGAAGTTGGTTGAAGTGGGTTGAAGTTGGTATATTTTTTTTGTGGTGGGTTGAAGTGGGTTAAAATAATGAGAATGTGTGATAATTTATTAAGTTATTGTAATTTTAGTGCATTTTTTCGCTGAATGGTAATTTTACAATTTTGTAACTATTTTTCTGAAAGTTGAAGGCCGGCACAACTTGTCAATTATATTTAGCGATTTGGGTTACAAATTATTAAATTTATGAAGGGGTGGATTGAAGTTGGTTGAAGTGGGTTGAGGTAAGTTGAAGTTGGTTGAAGTGGGTTGAGGTTGGTATTTTTTTTTTCAGGTGGGTTAAAGTTGGTTAAAGTGGGTTGAAGTTGGTTGAAGTAGGTTGAAGTAGGTTGGTAAATCTAAAATGACCTACGAAAAGAACAGGGCCTATGTATAGTATATATTTGTCAAGGGTCACACCCTAATTAAAATTTGGTCAAGTACCTGTATTAGTTATTTACAAATAAAATAGCAACCTCACGATATAGTGTCATGACATACCACAATTATGCTCGACATTTTCATCTCGTACAAAGCTAATCCACAACTATGCAAGACATGGGCATAGTATTAGTTATATAAAAAAAATGAGTGATAACACATGCGTTGGACAAGTATCCTCCTATTAATAAGTAATATTTCTTTCTTTTAAAATTATTTTCCTTGTTTCTCCATAGATAACCTCTTCGTCTTCTCCATTAGCAACTGTTTTTGAAATCCATGAATGAAACACCTTTCCTTTTCCTGTAAATTTAATCATGGCTACGAAGACATAGGAAAGAGATAGGCAAACCGAAGTATTAACATAGGACATGATCAAATCCTCATTTGTTTAAATTTTCACACAGGCATTTGACAAGTATGCTCGCATTAATAACTAGTATTTCTTTCTTTTAAAATTATTTTTTCTTATTTCTACATCGATAATCTTCATCATTCTATCACAACTGTTTTTAATCCATTAATAAAATACCTTTGTTTTTGGTATAAGTTCAGTTATGGCTACAAAGGTATAGAAAAAGAGAGGGTAAAATCAAAGCATCAAGATGGGATTTACCTCTCAAATCCTCATTTGTTTAAATTTTACCTCAAGCATTTGACAAGCATCTTGAGACTAATAACTAATATTTCTTTCTTTTGAAATTATTGCTTCTTATTTCTCCATAGATAACCCTTCATCTTCTCCATCATTAGGTGTTTTCTAATCCATGAATAAAACGTCTTTTTTTTTTGGTCGAAGTTTAGTCATAGTTACAAAGGCATAGAAAAGAATAAAATGAAAGTATTAACATAGGACATGACCCTCAATTCCTCATTTTAAAAAATTTTTTGATTTCTAATAACTAAGTTGGTGGTTGTTAAATATGAACTTACTCATTAGGAGACGAAAATGGGTAATGAAATTTAAGGATCGAGTATAAAGTTCTCTTAAAATCTCATGCCAAATTCTCCATTTATATACACTCTATTTTTAGTTTTACTCAGGTAACATTTAATGTTTACGCGTGAAATATTTTTTTATGATCTCATGTTAATATATGTAGAAGATCATTAAAATTAACTTTAAATAAAGATATCTATTTTTCTAGAATAGGTGATATTTTTTAATGCCAAAAAATAAAAAAAATCTCTAACATGATTTGGCTTTAGAAAAAAGATATCCTCTAGCCAAGTGAACAGATTACTTTGTTCAACACACAAACATGATTTTACTCTACCTGTAATCTACTTAATAACAACCCACGAAGATTTAGATTGAACATGTGTGCAGCCACCTAATTTCCAACCGTAATTTCTACACATTCAAATGAAATCCCTAATAAGAGAAGAAGTCTAATTATGTTCTAAGTCATTTTTTGGGAGCTCAAGGCCCAAAAAGCTAAAAGCTACTAACTGAACGAAGGAGCATAAGGAGGCCCCAAAAAAAAAAAAAAAAAGAGGTAAGAAAAGAAAGGGAAGGTTGATCACATCTAACAAGGGAAGACCATTAGTCAAGTAAAGAACAACTTTCTTGCCTTGTCTGTGTTGGTGTGTGTGATATCTGAGTACTACTACAATGTACTAAACTAGAGGAACTGAGCATGTTGAATTAATTAGCAAAAACCGTAGGGGTGCCCTGTCTATTTTAAGTACCAAAACCAAAATGATTTTACATGAGTTATGAGCCTAGAATTCTTTGAACTACTAACAAATGCTGTTAACACATTTTGGAAGGTTGGCAAAATCAATGAGTTTTTTGAAAATGGTTTAATGTAATTTTTTGTTTATAAACTGGGTATAGGCTGCAATTGCTTATGTGTGAAACCAAGTATGAACGAGTCCTTTTGACAAATGCAATGTATTCTATTGTTAAAGTAAACTAATGTGAGTTTAAAAAGTGCTCCCTTAACTGAATGCAGTGGCTACATATGTGAATTGCATTTCAAAAAGTGTGATTGCAAAAACTTCTGTGTTTATAAGCGATTTGTAGTGCAAATAAACATGTTTGAAATGAGTCTTAAGGTGTGCTTTTGTTAGAGCCTAGGTTGAGGTCATTCTCATAAGCTAGATGATCAAATGTAGTGTTCTCAGTAATATGCTTACTATTCTTTTTGGATTGGATGTTGTTCTGTATCATTCATAATATTTGGGTCACTACATTACTGCTCTAACTGTGTTATCGTTGCAGTTCTGGGTGTCATTATCATTGGTTGCAATGCTCTATGTAATGCTCCATAATACCTCTACTATGTGTGCTACTACTAGACTATCCAGTTCGACTAGCGTGGTTCTATTTGGAGAAGGGGGACGGTAGAAGTACTTGGTGTTAAATGAGCCTAGAATATGCAATTGATATGTTGATGACATGTTGACATGAAGAATACTTGATTGATTAAGTTGATTCCAAAACGACTTGATTTCTTTATGTTTTAAGGTAAAATCGATTTAGTTTGATTGCATTTTTATGGCTTGATTTGTTTTATCAAATTGTTATGTGCGAAAACCCTTTAACTCATGCTAATGTATAAGTGGAATGTAAAAAGTCATTATGTTTGTTGCTTAGACATATGGTTGAAAGTTGATGTTTGTCTTAAAACGAGTTTTCATATACTTATCAAAGCCAACTCATTTTCCTATCCCTCCTATGCGATTTGCTCCGTTTGATATGCTTATCCAAGTTAGTTTATTGTCCATCCTATGTGATTTTTTCTCAGCATCTTAATAGATTGAGTAAATGCTCAAGGAGAGTTGATGAATGGAAGGCTGAATATCTTAAACTTCTTTTCTCTTTCGAGAAACTATAGTTAATTGTAATGTGAGGCTTTGAACTCTCTTGTGATTTTGTATTGTATGTGTCATGTATATGTGAACCTTAATTTTCACCATTACCTTAGGCATTAAAGCTTTGAGGATGAAACTTTTATAAGGAGGGAGGAGTTTAATAGTCGAGCGTTTTGAACTTGGAGATTTGTTCAAGATATTATTTGAAAAATAGAGTATGAGGGCCAGGAATCATAACTAGGATTAATTATTCGACTTAATAGTCCAATGGCTTTTATTGGATTATTTTTGCATGCTAGCTGAATGTGTTAATTGAAATGTGAAAATTTATGGGAATTAATTTTTATATATTTTTTTCCATGAATTACCGTGTGATTATTTTGAATTAGTGAATCGGTTAAACTGATTGTGTTATTCCATGTTAGATTAAACTAGAGCTAACGAGTACACTTGGGCCAACCCATATACCTAAGTGAGTTGAAAAATAAAAAAATAAGAAGCAAAAGCACAGGCACCCATTCATGAAAAACATGACATCAGAAAGCCAACTCCCGAAACTCATAGGGGAAATTTACTTATTATTATTCTTCAAATTAACACTTTTCATTTAAGAGTTCTTGTTACTTTCCAGTGTTTTTTTGGTATTTGCCAGCTGGGAGAATAGACAATGTGGCTGGACTACCCTGAGCAAAAAAACAAAAGCAAGTAGGCATATTTTCTATTCTCTCTCCGCCCTAATACTCTGTCCCTTTCTCCCTGAAGCGGCTTCTTTCCCCCCAACCTCATCTTCCTCCTCCAACACCCAAGTCTCACTACAAGAAATGTTGCATCTATCTACTCTTATTTAACCACGCTTGATTAAGTGTAGCAGGGAAATAAGCGAGAATAAGTACCCAATATTTTCCTCACACATAATAAGTGAGGCAAAATATAACCACTCTCATAAGAGTGGTAGTAAATAATTAAGGTTTGTCCACACATATTAAGCGTCGTGCCTTACATCTTGTAAATATGGTACACTGGACATGGATGTTAAGTGTGGCGGCATATATTTTAATTTTTCAAAATTTATTTTACTAGCCACCAAATTAATAAATATCAATACCATAGAATTTAAAAAAAAAAACCCAAAGATTTTCTTTCTCAACTAGATTGTCCAAGACGCTTATCAACCGACCATTCGTCAATGACACTCTGAGCAAAAGCCCCACCACCAGCCTTGTTCTTTGCCGCTTCCACCACCATACTCATCGAGAACAAACGACTTAATTGGTCAAAGATTTGTGTCTTGAAATTTGGCCAATCTAGCCCTGACCTATCTAATTTTCGAAATGTTTAGAGTTTTGGAGATATGAAGATAGTGGACGACGGTGGTAGAGGAGGCTAGTTGGGTTCATCTAATTTTCGAAATGTTTAATTGGTATTAGGGTTTCCACCAGTAGCTTTGAGTGCTGGGCAGTGGTCTGGGTCCTCTAGGTGGCAACGACAATTCCAGACTTGGTTGGGGTGGTGCAACGGTGTAGAAAGGGTAGATAGAAGATTGTCCCCCTCCTCCCCCCAAAAAAAATGTTTAATTGTTTGTAAATATTTGTGGATACTTCTAAGAGTTATGTTGTATGCTTTAGTTAATTGTTGTATAAAAAAGTCAATTTGGGCCTTTGATCATATAGGATATCTCTCTCTCTCTTTTTTTTTTTAAAATGAAGAAACAATTTAAAGTTTTTTGGGTCATTCTAAGAAGAACATTTTCGTTCTATTATTCTTTTGCTTTATAAATAAAATAATTTTTGAATTTTATTGTAATATTTTGGTATATAAATCATAATTTTCAAATAAAATTGTCAATAAGGTTCAAGAATCAAAAATTTTTTTTATTTTTAGTTTTAGTTTTTTCTTATTTGATGTAAACATTTTTAATTTTAAATTTGTAACTTTATTAGCTGTGTAAAATATTTATGGAAGCATCTTATTTGGGCTTCCTAATTGGAAAGTCTTTACAAAAATAAATGAATTATAAAAAAGGCCTATATATTTGTTATTTATTTATTTCCACTTACTTAAAAATGATTAATTATGTTAAATTTCCTCTATTTTGCCTCATATCTTGTTTTATCCAAGAGAAGAAGAATATATCATACTTAGTGAGATTACAAGTTATCGAGAAATAAACCAAGATGATGTGTATGGATACTTTGGTAGCTGGTGCAGATCAATCTAGAAGTCATATGGACGAACGAACGACACGGACGCGGAGATTGAATGATAGAGAAGCAAATTTGAAGATAGTTCATCAAGATGATGGGCAAAGGCGGTATA